>JAODTR010033486.1:0-21283 GCA_025399935.1 Amblyopsis rosae | reverse complement strand
ACTAATCTGTTAGATTTATGTCCTGTAAGACCTCAACACCTAATGCACTTGGAAAGACAATCATGTAAAACATGTCTGTGGAAAATACATATTTTACCTTTTGCGCCTTACCTCTGGTCTCTCTTCCTTCCTCCTCCGAGGTCATCCAATCAGACTGTGCTGTCTGCTTGACCTCTATCAACCCTGCTTGCAGCTTTAATTATTATTATTATTATTATTATTATTTGTTGTTTAACTTTGCGTTATTTTGTCTTTTTCCTTGAACCTTGGTCAGACTATTAAGCCAGTCCAGTCCGTGGCTATGGGAGGTGTAGGTGGGTCCCAGTACAAGACAATTATCCCCATCGCCAGCCAGCCAAATGTGCAGCAGATTCAGGTGCCAGGTAGCAGGTTCCACTACGTCCGCCTGGTCACAGCCACCACTGGCAGCAGCACAGTACACACAGGGGGGCCCTGCACCAGCTCTATACAGCCAGGTTAAATATCCTTCCTCTACAGATCAGTGCTTTTTAACCCCTTCCAAGCATTACATTAAGTGAGAGACAATGAATAGTAGCTAGCTGAACTTCTGAATTTATAAGCTTATATGATTTCCTAATGATGAATTATTGAATAGAACAAACTAATTATTTCCCTCCACTATTGTATCTGCTGGTGAATGTGGTGAAATTCTCACTACCTCCAGGTTGTATCTCAAATTTTATGTAAGCATGTAAGCCTCCATTGAAAGTATTTTGGTTTAAGTCTTATCTCTCACAGCTAAACCAATGGTGGTCAATGCAGGAGCAGTGAGGATGTCTGTTCCAATCGCCCCAGCACAGACTGTCAAACAGGTGACGTAGTATATATATTTATATACACACTATATTTTAGAAAAATTTTCTCAAGCATTTAGTGTTAATGGCATGTTTTTATGGCAGGTGGTTCCTAAGCCTTCGACGTCAGTTGCTCAATTAGTAACCACCACTCAGACCCAGCAACGCCTCATCATGCCAGCTGCGCCCCTTCCCCAGATCCAGCCTAACTTTACCAATTTCCCTCCTGGCACCGTACTGGCACCAGCTCCTGGAGGTGGTAATGTGGGCTATGCGGTAGTGCCAGCACAATACGTCACACAAGTTAGTGTTTTATCTTTATTATTTTGTTTATTAATGGTTTGCATTGTAAGTCGCACTGGAGTATTAGTATACGTCAAGTTTATTTATATAGCCCCTAATCACATTGCGGTCTCAAAGTGCTTTACAGCCTACATTTAACATGGAAACAAACACCCCTTAAACCTGCTCCTCCCCCCGAGCAAGGAAAAACTTCCAGTTAAAACCATATAGGGGAAAAAAAATCAAAGAACCATTGGGAAGGGATCACAGAGGGAGGAATACACCCCTCCAGGATGGTTAAGATGCAGTAGGTGATGATAGGCAAACAAGATTTAGCAATAATACTTTGAATAATATGTTTCGCATAGTGCAGAACTAACACATCAGAGAAATGTAACGTATTTTGTAAGTTAGTTAAGTCTGTATTGAAGACATGGCTTTGTCAGAAGTAGTCACTGCCATCCCCACATTGTCCAGGATCATGTCAGCCTCTCTTGATGACATTCCCCCACTGAGCAGGAGATGACCAACAAACATCCACTGGCTCTGCACACAGTTCTCTTCCCAGCCCAGGAAGCACTGCCATCGACACGCTGTCCTGTCAAAGGCATCATCTTCCCCCCCGATGAGCCGCACCATCCGCACAGCCTCAAGGATTGCGACAGCATCTCCCATTCACCACGCTCGGAGAAAGAGAAACAGAAATGGGGCCAGCAACACACAAAAATGACACAAAGGAGCCCAATGTATAACTATTTAGGCCCTTACGCAGAGGGGAACATTTACTGTTGCTAACTAAATGCCTCACTGTACCACAAAATAAGTTTTTAATTTGATTTTGAAGGTTGAAACAGTATTGGCATCCCTAACATCAGCTGGTATGGAAATCCATAAAAGTGGGGCCCTATGTGAGAAAACTCTAAATCCTGCTGATTTCTTTTTAACTTTAGGGATGGATAGCAAGCCTTATTTTTGTGAGCGCAAGACTCGGGATGGAACATATAATTTGTTTAGCTAAACATTTTTCTAAAATCTTAGAAATTAAAGGGAGATTTGAGACCGGCCTATAATTAAGACTTTCAGGATCAAGGCTAGGTTTTTTTAAGTAAGGGTTTAATCACGGCTGTTTTTAAAAGCTATAGGGACGATACCAAATGAGTGATATATTAATTATATTAAGTATAGAGGGCCCTAGATATATTTGGCTAGGATGGTTTGATTGGAATTGAGTTGAAGCAATCAATTCTTCTCGAATTAAGTCAAGTTTATTAGTAAAGAATTTTATGAAGTCATTAGCTGTGAGGGCTAGATTATCAAGAGACGACCGCCTCTGTTAGTTCTGCAACAGTGTCAAACAGGAATCTTTGATTATTTTTATTAGTCCTAATTAACTTTGAGTAATACATTTTTGCTGCCGAAACGACTTGTTTGTAACTTATTAAACTATCATTCCATTGCAGCAGTTGTCTGGGTGGCTGGTCTCAGACGGTCTAGGACAGGGGTGTCAAATTCAATCTCAGAGGGCCAAAATTAAGAATTGGAACCATGTCGAGGGCCAAACAGTAATTCCATTTTATGTTATATTCTCTAATTACGACCGGCAACTCCACAAACAAGACGGATTTATGGCTATTTCTAGTAAACATATAGCCTTCTCACATACACCATTCTGTCTTGAAAGACCATGTTTAAAGAGTCCACTTTGCGTTTGGCCATATCTTTTAGGAGGCTTGTTTAAATGTAGCCTAAGTGACGAGCATAAGTCAGACCTCTGACCTTATTCTTGAGCTGACATACTGTTTTTCCCACGATTCATTGTGCATCAATAGCCTAGATTAGCAGTGGTACAGAATAGTAAAGACCCAAGGAGCCCTCTAAAAAAAGCATTCTAAAACCATATGGTTAACTTGACAAAATTGTCAATGATCACAAAACCCAGCCTCTGTAGCAGATACATTTGAGAGCAAAACGCTTTGGTTTACATTGGAAATAATAATAATAATAATAAGCCCTAATCACCATTCACATTAATAGAAAATACACAAATTAGGCTACACATTTCTATGCATAACGGTATTCTAGCCTAGTTATTCTCAATGTTTTACATTATAATCGCCATTGTAATGTATTACCATCATTATTATTTTTACGGACAGTTTTGTTTATAGTGTTTGTAGGCAACATTTCCCTGTTTTCCAGTTACCGTGAAATCAGGCAAACTTCTCTGTAATCCTCCTCCTCAAACACATCTCTTACCCAGTAAGCCTTGGTTAGCGTCAGCAGTCACATCATAATCTGGGTCAGAAATTATGTTCACGTCCTCAACTGCTGTAGGCTATTGGAGTCATACTCCCCTCGCTCAGATTCGATCTCCAGCCTTTAGCAATATAGCTTTGGCAACTTTTTTGCTATCCACGCAAATGCTATCAGTGAATAAGAAATTATGCATTTAGCTTCCCTGCGTGTGTTTCAGTGAATCACAATGTATTTCATCCGCCGTGTCTTTGAAAACAATGATACAATCAAAAACGTGTTCTTCGCTTCTTTCCGTCTTAAAGGGAGAAGCACGCAAACGTTGCATCCGACCGGTCTCAATGAGTTAACAGGGTTTTTTGCGATACATTGTTTAACATTTAGTTTGAATTTGTTAACTAGCCAATATGGCAAGTGATCGGTGATTACATTTTGTCGGTGGAAGGTGTATCTGGACTGGCTCAGGTCGGCATGCTTGCTGTTGCAGTGCATTCTGGGACTTGTATTTTCAGCGATGTGCGTCAATCATATACCGGCGGGCCAGTTATGATAGATACATATTTTCTAGCGGGCCGGATAAAATTGTGCAGCGGACCGGATGTGGCCCGCGGGCCTTGATTCTGACACGTGGTCTAGGAGGTGAAGATGCTGGATGTGGAGGTCCTGGGCAGGTGTGGTGACCCCTGGTCTGCGTGAGGCCGGATGGATGTACTGCCGAATTTTCTGAAGGCTGCTGAACGGCGGAGGACTGGACAAGAAACTCAATCACAATCGTACCTGGATCATCTTTCAAAATACAATACTGCCCTTTCAACAGCCAGATCTTCCTACTACTCTGACATCATTAACTCTTATGAAACCCCAAATGTCTTTTTCGTCAGTAAAACACCTACTTGAACCTCCTGATAACTCCCACCCTGTCCCCACGCCTGAATTGTTCAATTCATTTCTTGACTTCATCAATAAAAAAATTCTAAACATCCACCTCCATCTACAATCACCCTCCACCCCTGCTGAGAACCCATCCTGGATGAACACATCATTGGGCTCAACACTACGTCCTGCCTCTCTGACTTCATCCCGGCCACTGAAAAGTCCATTACTGAAATCATCATGAAATCGAAATCCTCTACCTGTCAACTTGATCCCATGCCCACTATTAATTCTTCTCTTTCCCCCAGCTTCGTGCCCACAAATGACCACCTCCGTGCAGCTAACTCCGGCCTCCTATCAATCCTTCTACTTCTAGACCTGACTGCATCCTTCGACACCATCTCCCACCCACTCCTCCTGGAACGTCTGGCTGGCATTGATATTTCAGGAGTTTATCTATCCTGGTTCCCCTCTTATCTCTCAGACCGCCAACAATTCGTCCATCTTAAATCCCACAGATCAAGATGTGAGGCAGTCTCACTGGGTGTCCCTCAAGACTCTGTGCTAGGTCCTCTGCTGTTCATCATATACCTATATCCTACCTTTGGGCACGATCATGAGACGCCACAACATTCGACATGCCACCACGGTCACCTCGTTTGCTAAGATCCTCAAAACCCATCTCTTTAAAGTTGCCTATGACGTTTGACACTTTGTTCCACTCACCTGTTTTATTTTATTTTTTAGATATTTCTCAGATCAAATGTTTATTACTATATAGTATGTATATTCCAGCAAACTGTTTTATATCTGTGTTTGCAATGTAAGATGTCCTTGACTGTTTAGAAAGGTGTCCCAAATAAAATGTATTTTAATTATAATTAATATAATTAATAATTTAATTAATGTTAACAACCTAATCATATTAGCTAGGCTATTAGCCTACCAACTCTAGCCAACAGGTTAAACTTCAGACATTTTTTAATTATAGCTATGGATGTTTGATTTAGGCTTATCTAAACGTAGAAAATGTTGCTGCTTTTACCTGCATCTCCGGGCTGCGGACTGTAACTTGTTTTGGGCCCGCACCATCTAGGCCTGTGTGTTGTCTTTTACATTTGACAGCAAAGCTTGGAGTGCATGTCTTCTAATTATTTACACATGTGTGCTGTATATTCGCCTGCCCTGCACTCGATTCATTTGGATAAGTAACTAAAATGAAAAAAATACCTCATACACCACCTTGCATTTCATTACACTGTGTAAAAACTCTGCTCTTGGGCCAATCCGATCCCAGCATTTCAAGGATCATTCCAAGATGGGAGTGGCCACTCGTTTTTCCCTTCAATATAGAAAGTATTAGTTTGGCCCAGTCTGACAGAGACCACAGTCCGCTGCAGATGTGGCCAGCTGGCCGTCCCAGTCGCAGAACGTTAAGTAAAACATTAGAACTTTAAGGGAGGTTTTACTTCTAATGACATTAATTATGATTAGACATGCACCAGGCGGCAATAATTAAATTCCCGCAGTTGTGATCTTGACCGGTCTTAAATCCCGAGTCCTCTTGTTCCAAGGCCGAGATAAGACGGAGGCCGAGACCTTCAAAAAGTGGTCTCGAGACCGGTCTCGAGTACTACAGCTCTACCAACATGAATCAGACGTCTGTCAGACGTGTTTTCCTGTTGCTTCTGTTTATTCCTAGAGTTGCCAGCACTCTTAAGATTAGCCTCTACGTTGGATGCTCTGGCCCCTGGTAAACAAACAACTTTGGCTGGTCTCCTAAGTCTAATGTTTTGGGTAACGGAGTCACAAATAACTAGCGTACACACCTTATCTCGGTTCAATGACATTGGAGACACAGTTCGGGGCTAGCCAGAAAGGAAAAGCGATTTGAAAGCAGGAAGGTGGGTTCCAAATCGTCCATCCCGAATGATAGCCCGCTCCCCGACGTTCAGAGACCAAGGTGAAATCCTCACTGAGACTAGTAGGCCTGCTACAACCCATGCTATCAGGGGTGCCTGTCACATCTAAATCTGCATTATCCCACTCTAGGTAACAGAGAAACAACCTCTCTAGCAGCAAAACCACACAAAGAGCAAGGAGACATACTCACAAAACTAATCTCTGATCAGTGTTGTTTTGAGATGGTTCTAGCTAGTAGTAGTAGCTAGTGGCGACGGCAGGAATAGCTTCTCTCCGGATGATGATCAGTGCCAGCTGGTTTCAGCAAAGGACAAATACCGTACTATACTGTATAGAGATACAAGACAAAGAAGAGGGAAGACCGGGGAGAAAACAAAACAGAAAACTGTCGCCGAGTACTACGTTTAGCAGCTACTTTAGCTCACAACCACTGGATTAGCTCCCGACAGACTGCGAACGAAAGAAAAGAGATGCACACAAAGCAGAGAAATAGGCAACAACAAACAAGACTAAATAGCAAATAAGACAAAACCTTACTACAATTTATAAAAGTAATAAGAGTAAGGTGATACAACCGCGGTAGAGCAGATACAGACCGGCAAGCAAATCATTCCGACTGGCAAGTGGAGAGGGAGAGAAAGTGTAGTCTGGTAAGCACACATATGATCTGTTTAAGTCACATTCAAATTATGTATTGGTGTTAGAGTAGCCAGTTTTCATTCTTTGATTGTACTGTATAATGCACAGGGTTCATTCGCAATATGGAATAGTAAGGTTATTTTATTAATTTCCAAGTCTGGAAATTGGTATGGAAAAAACAGTATGGATTTATATTAGTTTTTACTTGCCCCTATTGTTTTCTCAAATATAAAATTATTAAAAACTTCAAAGTACAGTTTTTTTTTTTTTCATGGTGTTTGGAGCAGGCAGAGCAGGAGAGGATAATGGTCAGACGAGATGATAGAAAAGCAACAGTAGCTCAAATAACCACTTGTTACAACCAAGGTACGTGGAATACCATCTCGCACAGCACATCGAACTTTAGAACTGACGGGCTACAGCAGCAGAAGACCACACCCGGTGCCACTCTTGTCAGCTAAGAACAGGAAACTGAGACTACAATTCGTAGAGGCTCACCAAAATGGGCCAGTAGAATATTGGAAATGTTTTGCTTGGTCTGACGAGTCTTTTTTAGCTGTGAAATTCAGATGGTAGGGTCAGAATTTGGCGTAAACAACATGGATCCCTGCTGCATTGCATCAATGGTTCAGGCTGGTGGTTGTGGTGTAATGGTGTAAGGGATATTTTCTTTGCACACTTCGGGCCCCTTAGAACTAATAGTGCATTGTTTAAATGTGACAGCCTACCTGAGTATTGTTGCTGACCATGTCCATTCCTTAATGAACACAGTGTACCCATCTGATGGGTACTTCCAGCAGGTTAATGTACCATGTCACAAAGTGAGAGCCTACTCCCGTTAAAGCTTTAGTGGTCGTGAAAGCCTCAAAACAAACTGAACATCACATAAAAGACGACACATGCATAGTAAAAGTCCCTAAAGCTTTATAGCCTGTGTCCGTCTGTGAATCTAGCCTACTATGCTACGGTAGCCTACACATCCAGTCCAATACAGCAAAGTAATGTAATTTAATCTCACTACAGAGTTTTAAATGGAACAGTTTTCGATAGACTACTGCAATACCTATAATCATGTTTGCAAATTAGTATTGGCTTCAAAAACACAATAAAATAATAGGCTCACCGCAAGTAAAAGTAGATTACCTAACAATGGTAAAATAAGAGTCATCTTTTAGAGCTCTTAATCTGTGGAAATGTTTTTCCATATTGACAATAGTTTTTTTTCAAGTTTTTTTTTCTCATATTCTTGCCAAAGAATGCAGAATCCTGGGTTTTATTTCACAAACTTCCTGAAGAAATGTTATGTGCTTGACAACGGCGTCTGCCATTATTCAGTGTTCTGTCAGATCTGCTGCTGTGCTGAATATGCTGCAGACTCAGTAGTGCTCATTGGCTCTGATCCACGTCTGTCAGAGTAGGAAGAACTTCCAAATTCGCCCCGTACTCAGCAACAACAGCAACTATGGAGATAGCTATATCAACAATGGTGAGAGGTGATCATGAAAGGTGTTGAGGTCTGTGGATAAAATGTATGTAACACATTTAATATAAAATATTTATTAGAACATTGTAGAATGTAGAAATATTAGGTATGTAGATTTGTACACAATGTGTAATCTGTGCATTTTCTCGAGCTATTATCTACGTGAGCTAATTAGATGCACTGTTAAGAGAGAGCCCACCAATCAGGCCTGTATGGTAGAGTGGCTAGACAGAAGCCACTCCTCAGTAAAAGGTACATGACATCATCAAAAATACTTAAATGCTGCCAAAGGTGCTTCAACAAAATATTTTTTATTTTTTTATTTCATTTATTTTATTTGTATAAATTTGCTAAAATTTCAAACAAACTTTTTTCACTGTTATTATAAGGTATTAATCCATTGTGGAATAAGGCTATAACATAACAAAATGTGAAGCGCTGTAAATACTTTCCGGGTGCACTGTACATTCAGCAGCATATCAGTCAGAACACTGAATAATGGCGGCTGTCTATGTAAAGCACCTATATTTTGTGTGTCTGTGAAGTAAAATACAACATTCCTCATTTTTTAGCAAGAATCTGGGTACAAGGAAAAATGTGAAAAAACATTTGTCTATATGGGGAGAACTTTCCACTGATGAAGAGCTCTAAAATATGAAAAAATTTCACTTTAGGCATGTATGGCTGCATAAGAAAAGCAAACCATTAGTTACTGAGAGAGCCTAAATCGCTAGATTATTTAGAAATGCATTATATTTTTAAGAAACAGGACAACACTGGTGATTACAAACCCACCTTTGCCATGCTTGGCATGAAATAAACATACATACTTTACATCAGTGTTTTCTAAGATTCAGATTCACTTTATCATCATATGCTTCCCACAGTTACTGTACAATAGAACGCAATGACATTTGTTTTGCCATGGCTCTCTCCACCCTTAAAGTGCAACAGCAGTGTAAAACATAAGGACCTAGTATAAATATATAATCTATTTATTATAAAATGATGCAGACATGGACACATCTAATACAGTAATACTAATACTGTGCAAAATATAATGTATAACAAGTCCTAAAGTTATTAGTTACTAAATGGAAATCTGCAAGTAGTCTATAGAACATTATTTTTTACATAGTTCAGCCCACCAGGCCAAAAATTTAAAAACAAAACCTTCTCCAGAGCGCTCTGGACCTCAGGCTAGGGCGAAGGTTCATCTTTCAACAGGACAACAACCCTAAGCACACAGCGAAGATAACTAATTATTTTAAATTAATTTGCAAACATTTCAAACAAACTTTTTTTCACTTTGTTATTGTGGGGTATTGTGCGTAGAATTTTGAGAAGAAAACATTTTTTTTAATCCATTTTGGAATAAAGCTGTAACTAGGCCTGCGCGGTATACCGTAAACCCATTTCCCGTACGGTGTGAATTTTTCATCACACAGCTTTAATGCGTTTTATTCGATGCTTGAACTCTACGGAACGCTGTTAACATGGCAGACAATGGCACACAACATTATGTAACAGCAATCATTGTACATAAAATGACACGGCCAAATGGCATACTGGGCGTGGGTGTGTGTGTGTGCCGGTCGGCATGTTCGCTAGATAGGCAGGTAGACTACGTAACGTTAGCATGACAGTTTAACAGCTAGGAGAGGCTCTTTATTGACTCGCTAGAATTTATGTGTCAGTCGCTGTAGAAAAGTGGGCGACTGTAGTCCTACGTTCTTCCGCGTTGTTGGGATATATGGAGAACAGTTTCTTCACTCCGGTAAGAAGACAAACCAGTCCAATCCAGTGTCTAATTGCTCTGTACTCGTCTCCCTCTGACTGTACTATCCGTCTTTTCGTTCATAATATGGATCCACCGCTTGCTTTTCCCATCATCAGTGCCTCTAGTGAATGCCTCTTAAAGTACTAGCATTAAATCTTACAACTTTAATCACAAATGTTATTGGTATTTCAATTGGTATTCCAACACATTTACTGTTTACTTGATTAACTTGGCAATGTATTGTATTTTGGCCGCATTTACATTTACATTATGCAACTGCATTCTGATACTGTGTCATACTGTGTGGAGCCAAAGCCTTCGCATATTGAAATTAAAATGTTTTGATAATAAATCCTGAAATTAGAATAAGCCGAAGCCACAAAACTATACAGAGAGAGAGAGATACATTGTGAAACCGGTGTCTTAAAAAAATTGTCATATCAATTTTTTATATTTTTGAAATGCCTTGAGCGAGGACACACCTTCCGACCTTTTGAGTCTGCTTGTACACTCGAGAAAAATGTATTGAGGAAGTTGCAGGACTATTACTGACAGCTAGTAAACAGCGAACCACAACACTGGCACCACAATCTAGTATTTGTGTTATTAAATGTAGTCTATCACTTTTATTAATTCATACGTAGTCTAAATGAAGAGGACAAGACAAATGATTTGTAGGAAACTGAACAGGCGAGCACGTCACATATCCATAGGCTACTACATTTGTCATGATCTTAGAGGCTGAATCACTTTCATTTCAACCAACACTGCAGTAAATAACAGTCAAACATGTCAGACATTGATGCAGTGGGTCAAAAGATAGAGCTGCATAGCTCTGCCAACATTGAGCCTATTATTCACTGATTGTATTTAATTCTGTACAGTGTCTACCATGTTAAAATACAAACGTAACTGTTGCCTTGTTTTGAGCTGCTAGAAAAAATATATGTCCCAACCAGAGTATGTGAGCGGAGTAGGAGCGGAGCGATCCTAATTTAACTGGAGCGAGGAGCGTAATTTTAGTGGGTGAGAAGGCTACCACTCAATCGCTCCAGTACCGCTCCGATCTTGGCGAGTAGCCGGTTACATCGTAGCTGTTAGCTTACGTGTGATCATAGCGTGTGATGTATGGTAGTTTTAATACGTGTAATTATACCCCTTACCTGTGGTTGGCGCTGTCTACCTAGGGAAGGCTGGACAGAACCTGAAATGAAGTAGCTCCAATGATGCAGCAAAGAATAACATTGTGCTTGAGTCATGTTCTTATTAAAATAACGCATGACAACACACGATATTAGGCTACATTATGGAGTTCACCTGTTTGAGTGTAGACTACAGGCTATATTTTGGTTAAAAGGCAGGCTACATGTGAAGTCTATTTGAAATGATAGGCTAGGCCTATACTCACCCATTCATGTCGTTAATAAACTACATTGTTACATTCTAATAAAAATAAAACAGCCTACTCGACATACATGATAGGCCTACATCATCACAAAATTGTATGGGTTGGTTTGAATTATGACTATACAAAAATGAATGGATAAATAAAGTGGGGTTTCGTTTGCTATCAGCGTCCATCGCTATCAGGTCCAGCGGCTACACCAAAGCGTCATCCAGCGACCTGGCGATTTCTGTTGATAAGCAGCCGCTTCTACACACACTAGTGAAAATCGCCACTGTGTATTTCCAGCAATGCCGTAAATAACACAGAAGCACTCTGCAGTTTAATGTCAGACATCATTGCAGTGGCTTTTCAGTGGGTCAAAAGCTAAAGCTCTGTAGCTGACAAAATTCACTCAGTATTTAATCCAGACCAGTACAGTATGTGTCTACCATGTGGCTGCTGGAAAAAATGTATGTTCCAACTGTTATTAGATTGTTTCTCTTTTTACTTTATACTTTATACTTAAGTGGTCGGTCCAACAGCTACACTAAAGAGTCAACCACAGCGACCTGGCGATTTCTGTTGCTAAGCAGCCGCTCTCACATGCAAAAGCAAAAATCGCTGTGGTGTAGTTCTAGCTTAACAGTCTTAATGCTGGAAGAAAAAACATGGTAGAAGCATACTTTTTCATTTCATTCGTTTATATTCAGTCATATAGTCTAGCAACCCACATTTAAATACCGTCCACTACAGTTCACAATATTTTCCACCATATCTTCTAAGCAAAATAATATACAGAAAATACATATGCATACCGACATTGACTCAATATATCCTTGCAAGTCAAATATTTTACAAAAGTTTAGTCACTTTACTTAGTCAATAATTTTACTTTTCTGCTGCCTCCTGTTCGTAGATCCAGCAGGCGCCCTTTGTGACATTGGCCAGCAGTTCTGGTTTCTCCACCCAGACCAGTGTCCAGACTCAAGCTAGACAGCCATTCAATGGGTAAGGAAAGTATACATTTGATAAATGGGTAATATCGACAGTTTTTATGAGATATCTCCAAATAATTTCTGTTTATACTGTGTGTTTTATGGTTTGTAATTTGTTTTAAATAAATTATATTTTGTATGTGATTTTCTACATACAAATGACACATTGGAGAACTCTCATCTTATTTTTGGGGCAGTTTTCAGTGGTCAAAAACTGCATTTTATAAAATTACAGTATATTTTCCCTTTTCCCATAATTCTTAAATTTTTATACAGTATGTAATAATATGTTACAATGATAATAATAATAATAATAATAATAGTCTGCCCTCAAAATATAACTTTTTTCAATTCTTTCTTTTTCTACATTTTAAGCTATTTCTAAATTGTTATGTGGCTAAATGTATATGTATTCTAAACAATATTCCTCCTAACAGCTTGTCAACAGTAGATGCAAACACAAGACCAAGGAAACCCTGTAACTGTACCAAGTCACAGTGTCTTAAACTGTAAGCGGAACATTTCTTTCTAATAAAATGACTACTTTATTTTCTTACAGTGATAAATATGTTTTATTTTTATTATGGTCTGTCTCCATCCACTCTGATTGTAGAAGCAGACCTCTTTAGTGATCACCACCTTTGTCTGTTTTGCAGATACTGTGACTGCTTTGCTAACGGAGAGTTCTGTAATAACTGTAATTGCAATAACTGCTTCAATAATCTGGAACATGAAACAGAGAGACTTAAAGCCATTAAGGTGAAAACAGCATGAACATATATTCTATTATTGGAATAACCTTCAAACTACTTAAATTCTGACTAATATTTGGGTTTCCTAGACATGCTTGGACCGGAATCCAGAGGCTTTCAAGCCTAAAATTGGAAAAGGCAAAGAGGGAGAGTCAGATCGTAGACACAGTAAAGGCTGCAACTGCAAACGATCAGGCTGCCTTAAGAACTACTGCGAATGCTATGAAGTAAGGCTGCTTGTAATTCCGTACAGACTGTGACCAGGAAATATTCTGTTCATTAACAAAATTAGAAATCCAGTATGTTTATCCCATTCTAGTATTGACGAAAATATGCCGAAATGAAACACCCAAGTCAACGTAGGCCAGCGGTCACCACTATCCAACCACGGGCGTATGTTCACTGTCGATGAGTGAAACGCAAAAAGGCATGCAAGCTCTTCATTGGTGAAATGTTTTAGAATTATCCAATCACAAGTGTCTGTTTTCTACAGTGCACAGCTGAATATTTGTAATCACGGGTGAAGTTAAACGTGTGTTTTCCTTGGCTCATTTGAAAAGCACAGCCTTTCTGCACGGTGCTGATTTAAATGTATAAATATTGACACGTGAAGACAGGAGGGAAACAGAGAAAAATGCATGTCTTAATTTTATAACGCTGAAATCAGATGATAATTACATTCTTTATGATGTACAGCAGGGTTCCCCAATTAATTTCCCCCAAGGGCCAAAATTTTTCAAGCATGCCAACCCAAGGGCCAAAATGTCCATGGTTAAACAAGGATCCACGACACTGACCCACCACATTGGCACGAAAATTTTAACTAATTTCAAAATAAAGGTATTTAATTGAATTGCAAAAGTACAACTACTACAAACTGTACAGCAAGTAGCCTAGTATGCTATGGCAAACATAACTGAACATTTATACAAAGGCCTATGTCTGTATAGCAACAATATCATTAATGCTGATTGTTAAGTAGTGTATTTGCAAAATGTCCAAACAGCTTTCCACATACAGCAATCAACAGTATTTCTACAACCACATTCATTCAACTCAAAGAATCAAGCCAGACTGAGCAAATACTCAAACTGAAGGACAGTTGTATTCATTTGTATTATGTTGTTTTATGTGTTTTAGTTAGAAGGCTACTGAATGCTCCACCGGTATGCTCACTCTGTATTATGATTATTATTCCACAATAACATTGATGGATGGACAAAAATAGATGAATGTTAGCTCACTAATCAGTGAGCAAAGTGACAGCGATGGGTCACACAACAGATCATTCTGTTATGTGTTAAAAATATGAACTGCGTTGTAGACCGCCATTACCGAAATAAATCTTTTTGACTCAACGGCCCAGGTGGCTGGTGGTAAAATAGCCACCGCTGCTGGCCAAGCATAATCTATTTTTACCGGCCCAAATAATTAATCGCAGTTTGTGGCACATTTACATCCATTTTAATGTTTTGTTCAGTATCACATGTGAACTTAAATCCAGCGTCCATATAGCATTAGCTTACTGTAGCTGCAGTCTCGTTCTCCGCTATCTCCAAACTTTGACACGCGTCAAAATGCATCATCTTAAAATTTCCGTTATTTTGAATGAACTTTCTAATTTCTCCCTCAATCTTTATTAAAATTGATTGATATGCTCTTTGGACCATTCCGCACAAAGTTACTTTCTCGGATTTTTGATTTTCAAAAACTTAATTAGCAACCGGCAATCGAAGTTGATGGTGAAGCCGCCAAACAGGAAGTAGTCCTATATTTTCGCCTTCAACCGATTGGCATGAAACTTGTTGTGACCTTTCTCTACTCTGCCCTGAGCCTAAATAAGTATAATATAAATGCCGTCCACCGTTTTTTGAACAGCGCCACCTAGAGTTTTCGAAACTTACAAATTGAATATCTCAGGAAGTGTACATCAGATTTACTTGAAACTTGGTTTGACCCTTAATAACATTGGTGGGCGTGGCTTACCATTAGCCCCTCCTACGACACAATAAAAAACTGCCAATCAGGAAGTGACACTATATCTTCGACATGCCTCATCCGATTGACATGAAACTTGACAAGACACCTACGTTCAGTGTAATGACCCTTGCACACACTGCATCATCTGTGCACAAACATGCACAGATGATGCACAATGGAATGCAATAAGTTACCGTAATTTCCCGAATATTAACTGCACCATATTTTAGCTGCAGGTCAGTTTTTTATGTAATTTAATTATGGTAGGTTACTACTGTTTGCTAATCGTGTTATTAACAAGCCAAGTTGCCAACAAACAGCATGGCTAAAACAACAGTGTTAATATATTTCTGTGCTTGCAGGCGATAGATTAACATGCGTCAAGTTATCAAAGTCTATAGTACTGCCTATTACTTTTTTTTTTTTTTTTTACAAAAAAAAGCCAAATCTTTTTCCTTTTCTGTTCTTCATATATTTCCAAGTTCAGTTCAGGTTGCTAGCGGTGGCCAGGCAGTAGGCATATCTATTAGTCAGTAGGTAATAAAAAACATTTTTTAAACACACAATGTTCTTTTTCATAATAATAATAATTAGTTTCCTAACGCTTGGTAACGTAGCAGTAGCGAGGCTACCGGGCATTATATCCAATAGACAGTAGGCTATACCGGCAGGTAAAAAACAAAATAATGAATGGCGGGTGGGTGCAGTCCCGAGAGGTTTGTCTCTTATGTGCACGAATCAAGAACACTGCAGCCTGGCTCCGAGATACAATCGGATATAATATATATTAACTTTCACGGGACACAGATTCACATTCTTGACTATAGTTCTATGCTTCTTGACTTGTAGTCATGTAAGATAGCAAGCAGCACAGCCGAACCAACTGACAGGGTTGTCATAAAGTTATACATTTTTTAAATCATGCTTCACAAACTTTTACCGTACACTACACCATACCAGACAGAGAATGCGCGAAATACGCTTTTTTGGACATAGCCTAAAGTTTGTATTCTTTTTTTAAATGACATAAGAAAATGCACAAATTGCATGCATATCATATTGTTCTCTTAATTCATAAGTAAAGAGGCTAGGTTTATTTAGAGACTGTTAATAAATCAAAATGTTGGTTAATTTTCAATGATTTGTTTACTGTTCTGTTCTCATGGTTACCTCAAAACCAAACTCTTCCGTTACTTTGCAGTAGATTTGCCTTTCACATGAGAGGCAGGCGGGACTGAGATCGGAATGCCAATTCCCATGTGAAAAGCCCTAACCTTGTCAGATTGTCCTACTCCCATAGCAAAAAAAATTTGTTTTGTATGTATAATTAATATCCCTGGATTACCTTGAAAATCATACAAAAAATAGCCCAATGAGAGAATTTTTTTTTTTAACCCTGTCTATAGACCTCACCCGAGAATTAGCCGCAGAGCTGCCGACAGTTGCAAAAATCAATGTATTAACCCCGGTTAATAGCCGGGAAATATCTGTATATTAATAGAAGACTGAGGATCCCACACCATTGCAAAAAAACGTAATGTCTAATTTCGTTAAAACTGTTTGTGCACAAATGTTTATTTTGTACGAACAAACTAATCAAATGCAGAAACGATGCACAAACTAATCAAATATATTTATTCAAATTCTTATCATATGGGGTGCCAATTTCAGAGTTAATTTTGTGACTGACACATTAAATGACACATTACAAAAACATTCCACATTAGCAGGCTTATGGATGTGTCTAAACACATAGGCTACAACTATATTTTTTTATATTTAAGTTTAATAAAAATTATTAAATTACAAACCATTTTCTTCCATCCTGTTCTTTGCCATATAGGGCAAGTATTTGTGAAGCTTTTCTGCAAAGGGTTTGGCTAGTGGCGGGATGCTTTTCCTTATAGTTCGCATCGCGGTTGGTTTGTTTGCATTACAATGCCTCCGTCCAACTCTGAGTGAGCCTATTTGTGTGACTGGTGGAGGGATTTCTCACGGATCCAGTCTCTTGACGAATCTGATAGCATGTTTAATTTGTTCTGGCATATGGGGCAAGCATTTGTGACTCAATCTGGAAAGGCCAGGTTTAAAACATTTTAGAAATGTCTTATTTTTCTTACCTTGATGGTGGGTAGACGCTTTTTTGCACTTAACCCAGGTGCCTTATTCTCCTCATTAGGTTTTATAATAATATGGTCATATCACTACAAACTAGGAAAATGTCCACAGCAGGATATTAAAACTACTTGTAGTGTAAGAAACAATGTAATAAAATGTTTATACAGCAGCACAAAAAAAACATGGAAATTAATTTAGTTAAATACAAATTAAATGCAATCTAAGCAAGATGCTTGCAAATTAACAATATAGAGTGCATTTTTCCAGCAACAGAAAAAAGTACAAAATAAAAATACAATAAGCCAAGGGCTGAAATCAACTGTTGTGCAGGAGCTATGGCTTTGTACTGGAGCTGTGTCATTATACAAGGTTGTGTCATTATACAAGGTAGGTCCCTTGTACCTCTGTCAGGTCTTCTCCCACCTGCATAGTCAGCTGCCCATTTCAGGTATGGCAACACCTGGTTGTGGACAGCCTCTTCAGTGGCATCCCAGGAGGAAGGATTCTTTCTTATCACCCCTGTAATACAGTAATTATACATTGTACTGAGCATGGTCCAACCTGATTTTATACCATCAAATAGCCATATACAAAATAACTTACTTTGAAGAGTACTCCTGAGGAAAAGGTCCTTAAAGCTGGCATTGTTCCCAGCTAGTCCAGGTGGTCAAAACAACAAGAGCATTTGTAACTAGAATATGAGCAGTTCCTGAAGACAATGCGTGGGCTAACTAATCCTCAAACTGTTTTGTTTAAATGTTGAAAGTAGTAGAAATTAGTTAAGAAGTTAAGAGTTCAAATTAGTTGAAGGAGTTGAAACATTATGAATATATGTATACCTTAAAATATATTAAGATATAAATGTGAAAAGATCTTGAAAATTGCATTGAAGTAATATGAAGTATCCTGTGCCAGAAAATCTGATAAGAGCATGGCTAAAAAACATCAGACCAACTGTCATTAAGTTAGTCATTTCAGCTCTCGGCCAATCAGAGATGAACATGCTATAAAGCACCAATCAGCGATAGGGTCCTGATAAAGGACTTCCTTCTGAACCAAATTGTGTATATTTTTCTCTAGGACCAACTGTCAGTGAGTTATAGGCATTTAGGCTCTTGGCCAATTATGGAGGACCACGGCTATAAAGCACCAATCAGCGATAGGGAACTGATAGAGGACGTCATTCTTATACGTCAATAATATTTGTAAATACCATAAAGTAATATCAAGTACTAGTAAGTAATATGAAGTACCTGCATTCTAGAAGAGTATAAGTAGTTGAATACAGTTGAAAAAGTGGAATATGTATTGGAGCTGAATATTTCCCATGCATTCTATGTAGAAAGTAATTAAGTATTTGTACTGCAAAAAATATTTCAAAACACTATGAAGTATTTTGAAGTACTATGATGGGAATCTGAAGTCAAAAAATGTATTGGTTGTTGAAAATATTTGAAAAAAAGCTATAGGAAGTTGAAGAGGCATGACATTTTAAGGTTCTCAATTCATTCCAACAGGGAAAAAATGTGTACAAATACTTGACTATTTTAAAGTATACCTTTTTTTTATGTTTAATTCACGCCATTCCTTCCCAACATACCTGAATAGTTTAAAGGTTGAATAAATAAAATCAAGTATCCAGTGATTTAGGGCTGCGGTTTCAAAATAGTCTACATCCTCATATGGTACTCTTAAAAGCAGTTCCTGGATGCGGTCAGGCACAGAGCGACATCACACTTGCTGCAGTACATTGGCGTTCTTCACCTTGTTGCCCCGATCGCAGAACGCACAACCTCCGCTGGGCAGTGGCAGTATCCCCAAAGTACAGCGGCATACAAGTGGTGCTGAGAGTGCGGGGGGGGGAGCAGCAGCAGCAGCAGCAGCAGCAACTGGAGCTTTGGCCTCTGCAACCAGCTCTTTCATCAGGAGCTCCCTAAAACGCTTCTGTGTTGTGACTCTCTCTGATGGTTGTCACCAGCTTGTGTAGTATGAATGAGCTCAATATCGCAATGTCAACAAAATGATAGAAGAATGTCTTATATAATTTCATCCTCTTTCCTCAAACAGAGTAGTACTGGATGAGGGCATCCGACAGATCCACCCCATCCATATAGGTATTATAGTCCTTGATGGCATCAGGAATGGGAATGTGCTTGTTGACCCACTGTCCACGTTCTTTCACTCTCCTACGTGCAGTGCCTCCACTGTATGCCTTGTGGAGGCTGCTGCAAACAGCCACCTCCTTGGTGTCCTTCCACTTGACAAAGAGGAGGTTGTCTTTCCTTAAACCACCGCATGTCTCCCCTCTTAGCCTTCTTTGGGAGATCATTGAGTGTTGTTTTTGGAAAGCCAATGTGCATTTGTCGTATGGTTCCACAAGCTAGCGTGTTGTTGGAGGCAAGCTTTTGAAAAAGTGATGGGCTTGTATAAAAGCTATCAACATATAGATTGTAACCTTTACCAAGAAGAGAAAAGTCTGTGAGGTCAATTACTGATGTACAACTGAGACCCTCCCCCTGAACATTGGCAGTTTTTCCCTGATAAATAAAAAAGTTCCATGTGTGCCCACTGTTGGACTCAGCCAAAACAAAGAGTTTGTACCCAAACTTGGAAGGCTTGTCCTTCTTAAACTGCCGGAAACCAACTCTGGCCTTGCTTGCCACCATTCGCTCATCAATTGTGATGTCTTGACTTGTCTGGCTGGAAAAGAGAGTTGCACGCATTCACAATCTGGCCGTAGAGTGTTTTTATTTTGAATAGCCGGTCATACTGTGGTGTTCCCTTCTTTTTCTGATTGTCTTCATACTCTGTCATGTCACTCAGATGAAGGGACCAAAAAATGGCCTCAAACATGTCCTTGGTCATGTTGCTCCTTGTAAATGTAAAATTGTAGGGCCACTCTCTTCTCCACATGTCTGCCCTTGTGTGCACACGTACCATACCAGAAAATATTATTGCCAGATAGATGCATGTGCATTGGTGTTATTTACAATTGTGTGAATAACACTGGAGCTAAAGAAAAGCTTGAACAAGCTCAGTGCTGACCATTTTACAGTCTGGTCAATTCTGGGCCCCACTGGATTCTTCGTCTGAAACGCTGGCCGTGGTAGATCTACATCCAGTTCCTCTGGATTGTGCCATCTCTCCTGCTCATCACCACCATGTAGCCTGCTTTGACCGCTTACTGGCCTGCCCACGTCGTCTCTTTGACTGTGTTGACAGTTGTGCAGCGGGGAGGGTGACCTTGACATAGAGCACCTCCATCTAGAGGCAGAGGCTCCCCGTTATCTTCAAGTCAATGGCCTCGATGTAGCAGCAGAAAGTGAGTACTTTTGCGTGACGGCGGTATAAATTCCTAATCCCCTCCATCATTATTCTCACTGTGCACAGATAAACGTTCAAGAGTGAAAGGCAGGGTCAGTCTTTTTCAAGAACGCATGCTAAATTTGAGTTCAAATCAAAACAATATTACTCCGCGCCGCCTCACACATCAAAACGCACTGTGAAGCAAAGCGTACTAATCTGAGCAGGAAATGAGCACATGTATATACAACTATATACTGTAGATTCTATGTGCACGATGAAAGGCCCTGCGCTTTTCGCTTATGTGCATGTAAAAGGCCTTGAATACGCGTCATTAGGCCTAATGGCATCGAAATCTCACTCCAGCCAGGTACCCAAAGTTGGCAACCCTGAGGATATATGTAGCATATATTAATGTCTACTATATAGATTTGTCAATCTAGGCTAGGTTTCAGAAGATTTAGGTAAGGTAGGAGGTAGTGGACTGAAATAACAGTGACAACACATTATTCATTAAGATAAAGAATATAATATGGGTGGCTGGCGTCTCCTTAGAGATGGGGTGAGAAGCTCAGTAGAGCCGCTGCTCCTTTGCGTCGAAAGGAGCCAGTTGAGGTGGTACGAGCATCTAGTAAGGATGCCCCCTGGGCGCCTCCCTTGGGAGGTGTTCCAGGCACGTCCAGCTGGGAGGAGGCCTCGG
>JAODTR010033475.1:0-21284 GCA_025399935.1 Amblyopsis rosae | reverse complement strand
TCAGTGTTGTTGTTGGTTGTACCGGTGCTAGTAGCTAGCGGCTATCGCCGAGCGGCCGGATTATTCAATTACACGTCTTTTACGTATTTTACTTTAATTCACTTAGTAGTGTTTTTTGTTAATGTATTACTCTCTGATAATCCCCCTGAGCGCAAATTAGCCTGCTTGCTGTTTGTCTTTGACGAGTGTAGAACTATGGAGTCCCCTACTGGAGCCCCATACAGAACTCTATTCAGGGTCTCCAGGAAGGCCGAATACTCCGAACTGCTGTTAGGTGCATATGCACTGACAACAGTCAGAGTTTTCCCCCCACAACCCGTAGGCGCAGGGAGGCAACCCTCTCGTCTTCCCGGGTAAACCAACGTAGCAACTCTCAGCCGGGGACTTGTGACTTCATCTGGGCCTGATGGGGGCCCCGGGCTTCCTCCGGGCAGGGTAACTTCTCCTCAAACTTCTCCTCTCCATTATTCTAATATGTTTGAATAGAACCTTCATTAAAGGTTGGGTAAGCGATTCTAATCAATTACACTTTTTGTAAAATTCAGCGATTATATCATCACGGTCCACTAGCTACCCGATCACTGTGAATTTTGAAAAATAATCTGGTGTTCCTACAACCCTGGCCCTGCACATGGGAACACAAAGTGAACATGATCATATACCCTTGGCAACATGTCCAATGTGGCGGATGGAGCTTCTGAGGAAGAGCATTATAGCACTGAAGGGAATGGTGTATTTGTTTTGATATTGAGTTAAAATATCAGCAATCTTTTTTCAGCATCGCTTACTACACATTTAGGGTTAAAGAATGGCATTTTGGAATGGACATGACATAATTTGATAAAACATGTGAGATCACATGACCCAGGTTAACTGCTTGCCTGCCTGTGTGTTGGACTCTTTCTCACTTTTTTTAGTCAGTATAGTTCTTATCTCCCTGCCTTAACATCTCTTTGTCAGAATGACTGACATATTGAGGATGTATGTTCATTACACTCGCCCATACAAAGCTGAGTTGGCAAAGCCAGACAATTCCTGAAGACCTTGTCCAAGATGGCCATAAATTGGTGCCAAAAAAGTATTTATTTAAGACATTCTTCTAGATTCCTGTCATGAAGGTCTAACAGGAATGTGTTTCATGCATTTTAAGACTGGAAACGATTTAACACGGTTCACATGTCTTGAAACCGTGATGGCCTCTCTGTGTCTCAGTGGATGTGGCCGTGAATACAGAGGAGACCCTGGACAAGAGGGGCTGCCATTGTGATGTCACTGTGGAGGACCTCTCAGCTCCGCTCAAGGCTGTCATCAGGGCTGTCAGGTGAGCTTCTATTGGCAGCTCGACCAACCATATTGTCATTAGCACTTAGCACACAAAGGAGATAAATTAAACAATTATACTGCATATCAAAGGTTAGATAAACTGTATGGTTGGAAGATACAGTAAAAGGCAATTATGGACATGAAACATGAGGTGAATAGCAGGCACTTTCCACACACCAAGATTATATACACCAAGATGATATACCTATATATATATATATATATATAATCTTGGTCAATGCAGCACATATTATGTGCTCAAAACACGGTGGCCATATATATATATTACATACTTTACTGACAGTGACATGCTTACTACAGTACTATATTTTTAGGCCTACATGTATTGTATGTTGTAAACCCTATGTACCAAGTGAGTGTTTTAGTGGATTAGGCTTTAGGCCCCGTGTCCACATAGCACAGTTTAGAGCTGGCAGGGTGCTAGGGAGCGCTTCATCACAGCGCTTCATTAAAAAGCACTGCGCACAGCTTTTGTTTCTATGACAATATCTTGAATGACAGCATTCAAGCAAGCTAAAAGCAAGCTTTTGTATGGTGATAAAAGCACTAGCAACATTATACAGTGAACAATATATGCTCATACATATTCGATTTTATTTGCCTGTTGTGATTTTAATTGTAAAATGTCAATATACAGCTCACGGTTGACAAATAGGCTACGGCCAAAAACTAGTCTTTCAACTTGACTTCCTATTTGTCGGTTACTTACTTAACATTTGCTCCTGTGTGATAGATACTACATTTTGAGCACCTGTACCTTTAGAACTCTCTGCACAGGCCTGGTGAATAGTGAATAGAGTTTGGTTATACTGAGCATCTCCCAGTACAGTATATATAGAACAAAAATACTGTGGTTGTATTGTGCAGGCCCCAGAACAAATAGTAGACTGAGGTTGTAAGAGATTGTAGTGGGCAGCTTATATTTGAACCAGTAAGGATCCAGTAGAGGTTTGAGGCCAATAAAACCTTAACTATGCAAAGGCTTAGACGATTTGAGGTATATAAATGTCCTATGGTCTTGATCTGTTCATCAGCCACCAGTGTTGCTGTTGCTGGAGGCCAGATAGTCAGATATTCTTATATAGCTGGTGTTCATATCTCTGGCTGGTGCCTCTTTTCCTCCTGAATCTGAAGTATGTTCTCTATGCTTATCCCCATGCCTCACCCACTGCTGGGTTCAACTGACAGGGGTTCTAGATTCACAGCGTGGGGTCTGGAGTGTGTGTGTGCGTGCGTGCTTGTGTGTGTGTTTCCTTCTCTTGTTTAACTTTTAACCCTCTTGTCTTGTCTTGTTAGGGTAAAATCTTTCGATCTTTCTGTTTGCTTTTTTTAATGTAGAAATTGTCAAATGCATTCATATAGCATTATTAAATATAGAATAGTAATGGAGGATCTAAATATTTGGGATAGACAACTGTCCAGCATGCCAATTAGATTGTATGTGCTCTTGGGGCCGCTTTCAGGGCAACCTTCACCCCACCCCCTCTCCAATCACTGATCCCAAGCAGCCATCCTCCCCACCCAGCTTGCCTCTCTCTTGGGCAGCCAGGCCCAGAGGTGGGCCTGGCTTTCCCAGGGTGTCGGGTTGAGGTCTCTCGTGTCAGGGCTATTACACAGACTCATCTGTCACTATCGCTTCCACAAGACAGTGATGAAAACAAGCAACTGGAGCCCTGCACCAGCCATTAGGGTGATAGGGTGAACCCAGCACAGAGATCCTGTTGCCTACATTAATGATATTCACTCAGCGGTGGTTCTGAGAGACTAAGAATCACAAGAGGAAGTGAATAGTTTGATTTGTTTTTTTATTAATTTGATAATGTGTGCTCTTTGGTCTTCCATGAGATATTTGATATTTCAATAATATGTCAATGTTTAAATAATGGGCCTCTCCCACACTCACCCCATGCACACAAAGGGATTTACTAATATCCCAAATAAAGAGTGCTAAATTGTGTGAGTATTGTAGAAGTTGCATGTGTAAATTTAGTACGTATTACGGGTGATCAACTAAGAATTAGTGCGTAAATGACAAACAGTGCAAACACCATGGAGGCGGCAGTATTTAAATGAGAAGTTTGCGTGTTTTAATGGTTTAATGTAGTGGAGAGTCGGGATGGAAAGCAGTCTGACCATAAGTGCAAACGCAAATTCAATACGATGGAATTAGAGGTGTTGGTGAAAGAGACATATAAACATATTGGTGAGCTACAGCAGAGACGTGAATGTAATAAGAAAAAACACCATAAGGGACAGTATCAGTGAGAAAGCAAATATCATTCATAAAAACAAAAAGGACCTCAGATTAAATTACATGACAAGATTTAATCCCCATGTTCTGTTTGGGGTCTGAGAGACGCCAGAGCCTTTAAAATACTTAGCATTTTTTAATAAACTTGATATTCCATGACTTTCCCTAACTTTATGTCTCATTTACATTTACAAAAATGTTTTAAATGTGCTGTCACAATAACCTGAAATATCTTTTAGGCTTTATCACATTGGGTGTAGTAAATTCATGTATTTGCATGTTCCCCTCCCAGTATTTTTCATGTTAACATTAAAACGCCCCAAAATGCATATTCATTAAATTAAAGCAAATGTAGCAAATTAACAATACATGCTATCTTTACACTTTTGAAAGATGTAATCCTCCTTGCATACCATTATTAGAACAGTTAGTACATGTTATTTGCAAGTGATATCAAGTTTGCACACGTTTTAGTCATGCTAACCTTTAGTAAATCTGGCTCTTGGTAAGATCCAGTATGTGTACAATGTTTTCGGTGTGTTGTTACTGCCCCCTATGGATGTATATCGTATTTACATCCTGTGCTGCCATTCCCAATCTACACACCTATGAACCTATGCTACCAGCATGAGTACTAATCCAGCGTGTGGGCATAGGATCATGAAGTTCCACGTGGCCAAGAAGAAGTTCAAGGAGACTCTGCGGCCGTACGATGTGAAGGACGTCATAGAGCAGTACTCTGCTGGACACCTGGACATGCTGTGTCGCATCAAGAGCCTACAGACCAGGTCAGCACACACATATGTGTACAACAATACCATTAAATACTGTACATACACACACACATACTTGCTTGAGTTGCTTCTGTTAGCTATAACTATATGGACAAGTACAAAAAATACACTGTTAAGGTATAGTCAGCTATTGCAAGCTAATTTGTAAGATAAAACACGTTTACAAAATATTTCCTCGCATTTCGCTATTTTACCGCTGTGTGTGTTGAAAAAATTATCTGATACTTCTACACAGCCCTGGCGCCCTAAATAGGAATATAAACAAAGTGGCGAAAACCTACAAAGCTGTAGTACTTCACTTTGCTTCAGAATGTGTTTCAAAGTGTGGAGTGACGCCTCGGACACGCAGAGGGATATTATTAGCAAGCGTTGAAAAATGACTTGTTTTTAATGCTTACACACACACACACACACACACACACACATAAATACAGAGAAACATATCCCCGTGCAGTATATACACCGCACAATAAACCAATAATTATAAAGCTCTATATGTTTTTTTTGTTTTGAATACTTTGCTGCCTTTGGACCTATTATGCTGACCTTGCATTGCTTACCTTGCATTAGACTATGTGACAAGTGTACAGTACACGTCTGGGGACATTATGTAAAGACTTGTTTTGTGGTATTTGACATACGTTACCCTGTGTGAGGCGTGTGTGTGTGTGCCCCCTCTCTACCAGACTGGACACCATTGTGGGTCCACCTCAGAGACCCCTCAACAGCCGCGTCAAGACCATTTCCTCTCCCTCGCTGCAATTATATTATAGCCAGGCCCGGCGGAAACACTCTACCCAGGGGTTAGTTAGGGTGGCCCCCTGCTGCACCGCCTGCCCGCCACTCCCCGACTAACATAACAAATGAATACAACTGCAATTTACATGAACATGTTTAAACCCCACTTAGTCATAATGGACAGGTTTGAAATGGTAAATGATTCAGATACTGTACAAGGGAATATCAGAACACAGCCATTCTTATTATGTCATGTGATTTCTAACATTCCTTAATACCTCATGTAAAATATATCTGCTAACAAACATACTGTAGCCTACTAATGACATTAATACATTTAAAATGTAATGCATAATTACTTAATCATATAGTTGCATGAATAATATAATTAATATGGTCTACAAATAGTCTACAAAGATATGCCCAGCAATTAAATCAATGAACAGAGAAGCTTGTATTAAAAAATAATATATATATATATATATTATATATATATATATATATATATATATATAGCTCTATGATTTCAACGTTATATATATAGTTCTATGATTACAACACACACACAGTGTGTGATGTCGTTCTCTGCTCAGGATGTAATTAGTTGTTTTATTTATTTTATCCAATTTGAATTGTTTTCCCATTAAAATGTACCCTAGTCAATATTGTGAGAGAAGAGCATATGCTGACATCTGTTTTTGGCTGGATGGTATTCGTCACACAGGGAGGGGCTTGTAGAAGGGAAAGATCCTACCTGAGGACCGGCTGTAGGTCTGGATGTTTTTCTGTCCCCCCATGAAAGCTCGCTTTCTTCAGCATTGCTACTGCACCTTTAAGATTGCCTCAATGGCAGGAATAATTTGTTGTGTTTTCCTTTAAAAAAACATGTAATTAATGTGGGGGTGTTAATCTTTATCAGCTTGTGTTTGCATGTTGTTAGGGATGACCAAGCAGGCATGAGAGACATGAGGTGTGATATAAAAGGGTTAAGGGTTTATTCCCAAAAATAAACTAATTACAAAAAGATTAAGGGGAAACCCAACCAAGGTAAACTAAATCAATATACAACAGAGGTTGAAAGAAACCCTCCTCTCTGCCCCAATTTAACAGCATAACTGAGGTCAAACACAAAGGAACCTCACTCTACCCTTCCCTCCCCCCGCTCGAGGTGTGGATGGCATACCATCCACCACACATGTACCTATGAATGTATGCATGTCTTTAGCATGTGTTTGAGAATTCAGTGTGCGGGTGGGTGTGTGTGTGTGTGTGTGTGTGTGCACGCACACAAGTGTGTGTGTGTGTTTGTGTTTGTTTATGTGTGTGTCTTTGCATGTGTGTGTTGATATCTGACCAGGTATCTCTCAGCATCCAGTGTTTCTGGGGGAGATAGCTCTGGTCCCAGCCTGAGCTCCAGACCCAGGAACTTGTCCTCTCCTGCCCTGCACAGTTGTTACAGCGCCACCAAGAGGAAGAACTCTGTCCCTGCAGGGTTACTAGTTCATTTAATTTACTAGTTCAATTTGTGTTTATAATTATGTTGGTTGTCCTTCAGGGGTCTTGCAGTGGTAACCAAATACAGTAGAGTATACACTGACAGACACAATGCAGCATAGAAATACATTATAATTATACATCTGGAAATGTAATGTGAGTGTGTGTGTGTAAGCATGGGGATGTAACATAACAATGTAACATTTTTTGAAATATATCCCTGTAGTGTGTGATGATAAAGACCCAATAGATTGTACAGTTAATTATCTCCCAATAATCGTTGCATGCTGGATATTGAGCTTGTAGTTACTAATCTATCTATCATTCTCCTATCAAAGGGTTTATGAGACATGATCAATGCTTTAACCGTTCCCTCAAATGCTCTAATCATATTGAAAATTATATATTTTGGAAAGAGTTTAGAGGTGCAGCCTTTGATTGCTTCTGAGATTATTCTAGTTTTGTTGTTGGATTATAATTGTAAATACTATTGCTGCATTTACTCCAAGTATTTCCATTTGGGTTGAAATAGTCTGAGGGCACAACATGTTGTCACAGATTGGACCTTTAATGTGAGGAAATGACTGCTAAATAATTGTAGTAAGCGCTCTTGAAATGGCAACAAAGTGATTTGTGCAGTAGCCTGCTAGTGAGTCTTCAGACCATGTTGTGTTTATATTGCTAACGAGTTGTGTGTAGTGTCACTAACCCTACCTAACAGACCTGCCTCTTACAGTCATTATAGGTGTATTCCCTTGGGTGGATGAATCTGCAGTTAAGATGGACAACCTCATAACAAGACTTGCTTACACAAGAAATACAGCATTAACAATATGTTTGTGTGTGTGTGCGTGCGTGCGTGCGTGTATGTGTGTGTGCGCGTGTGCGCCAGGGTGGACCATATCTTGGGGAAAGGCCAGATTCAGGTGGATAAGAAGTCAAGGGACAAGCTGCACTCTGATGGAGACTCCTTAGAAGACATGAGCATGCTGGGAAGAGTGTGTAAGGTAGAGAGACAGGTATGTGTGTGTGGGGGGCGGAGGGTGTCAGGGTGCAAGACAAATAACTGATGAATGTGAACTGGTTCAAGAGGTGTGAAGATCCTCTCTCCTCTTGCTCTGCCTCCCAGGTGTCCTCCATCGAGTCCAAACTGGACTCCCTGCTGGATGTGTACCGCCAGGTCTTGCAAAAGGGGCCCACGGGCCTCGGCCTCTCCTCTCTGCCCTTGTTTGAGCTGGAGAAGAAGCAGAGAGAGGAGCCTGGCGGGGGTGAGGGGGGCCCCCGGCCCCTCAGTGCACGCACTGGCGGCCTGTGTCTCATCCTGGCCCCGGCTCAAGACCAGCTGCCGCTGGACTCGGCACCCCCCTCCTATCCCACCTCCACCGCCTCCCTCAGCCCGTCCCCCCTCCTGCCCCCTGACAGCCCCTACCCCATCTTGGTGGCTCCCGACGGCGCCGCAGAGAGGACCGCTGCTGCTCCCTCAGCGGCAGGAGGCCTCACCCTGCAGCTGCCCCCCATGCTGCGCTGCTCCCACCCTCGGCACGTGGACCACCCGCTCACCACGGAGGCCAGGGGCCTGGACCTTGGTGCCCAGGGACGGGTGCAGATGCAAAGGAGGAAGCCAGGCGTGACGGACGAGGCAGCGTGGAGGAGGCACCTGAGCCTGGAGGTGGACCCCCGGCTCCTGCTCTCCTCGGGCCCCGAGGGAACCTGGCACTGGGCAGGGACCCTGGGGAAGTCTCACTCGGCGCACAACCTCAGCCGGGGAGCGCACAGCCCCTGCCCCACCCTGCCGTCCAGCCTTAACAACAGCAGGAGCAGTGACACCAGCGACGACACCAGCGGCCACAGCTGCAGCAACCTGGGCAGCTGGGGCGACACGGAACTCTTCATTGGCGAGCGCCACTTAAACCATCTGTCCCAGGGAGATGACTTGAACCTGTGTGGTGCCACAGGTGCAGACAGCATCTCCTCAGACCTCTTGAAGGAGGGGTCTACAAGCAGCCAGGCTCCAATAAAAAACATGAAAGGTTCAGGGTTGCTCAATCAGAATCCACATACACAACTAAGATAACTGTCTTAGGAGCAAGCACATACCATCGGCTATGTACCCGCACGAGCAGCCTTAACTGTACGCAGACCCATGGAGACAAATGAACGGAGCCCATTTGACACTAAACTGTGTAATTTAATAGATGACATGGATTATTTTTTCATACGAGTTCTTGTATTCGTCTTAAGATCATTGAGAGGTTGGACAGTCATTTACTAGTCATTTACTAGTCATTCAATAGCTGTCATGGTGATGGCCTCAAACATGTTGTTTACTCTGACGCATTAATGCCACTGCATAATGATTATCAATAATTATCAATAAGAATATATTGGATTAGGCCTGGAATGTCAGAAATATAGTAGTAATATAAGCAGTAATATAACAGGTCTATAAAGATCTGCCCATTGCCCATACCTTCAGATTACAAATAATAAAGAAGTAATTAAATCAGCTTCATTCACAGACAGCTCAAACATGTTGGCCAATGCCTTCCCTGCATGCCTTTGTCTGCAAATACAGTAGACCTTTTTCTGCCGTATTTTAGTCAAGCATGAAACACTGCATTTCTCAGGAATTCCAGTACTTTCAAGTCAAGAGGAAAAGATAAATAGACTTCTGCATAAAGGTATATAGCGATTATGGTTCTAGTCAATATTACCAAATATCTACTTGCGGTTCGCAAGTATATATAATTTAGTTTACCGTTCTCTGTGCGTGCGGAAAAAATAATCAGGTAGGCCTGGTTCCGTAAATAACAACACAAAGTGGTGACGACCACACAAAACATCCTAGCCTTCGCATTGCGTTTCCAACGTGTGGGGTGAAGATGAAGGAGAATATGGCAATTGAAGGGAGGAGTGCTTTTGTTTTGATCTAGTTAAAATATCAAGAATATCTTTGTCAATAATTTCTTACTATACCTTTAATGTACTGTATTTTCCAGACCTCTAAGGGACAATGAACCTACGTAACTTAAATTGAATTACTACTTAGGTAAAATATCCCAAATTTACATTATTTCCTAGAAAAAAATATTTTAATATATATAGACAAATTAATAATTAGTGCTGTTTATACATACAAAATTTATAAAAACACATACACACAGGTTTATAACAATCCCAATGTATAACTTGCCTGCTCATACTGTAGTGTCTTTGTATGACAAACCCTTTCTAACTATTGGGTGCTAAATGCACTATGTGCATAAAGAATGTAATGCTGAATTACATGATTTGTTCCCCATCTGTCTTCATATTGCAATGTCCCAAAAATTATCAGCCTTCTGTTTTGGAGCCTGGTTGGATGGTGATTAAGCAGGCTGATTTTGGTCTGGATCACTCAATTAGATGAGATAATTTACCACTATGTAAGGGGAACTGTAAAGGTTGGTGGTTCTATGCAGACTATAATGGTACTAAAATAAACTCATGATGTAAACCACATTGAATTGACATACATTGAAGTGTATAAATGTGTGTAAACATAGAATAATAGTGTTGCACAACAACTTGAACAGCATGATTTGCAAACGCTTCCCTCTAACGGGACAAGTGGTTTGGACCCAAACTAGGCCAGCAAAATGCCCTTCACAGCATTGCTGAGCCACCCTCAATACCCTCAATGTAGCAGCCATGTAATCAGGATTTTCTTTTCATTTGTCACACATATGCATGTTCTAAACAAATAGTCAATTATTATGTGGATATACTGCAAGTACAAATGAGAAATTAATTCAAAAGAAGAAACTATCCTAGTATATATTAAGTTAAATGTTCAAAACACTTTTGTTTTATTTCTGCCCAATAGGCTACACATACGCCTACATATAACATAATTTTTTTTTGCATATATCTTGAAAAAAAGAAATTCTGCAGTAGGCTATGCAACCATACATATTAATGTATTTTGTAGCATTAATCATTATATTACTTCAATGTCTTGGTTGTATTGTGAACAATCAATAGCTGCATTAGTAGACAGTTTTCATGCTGTAAATTCTAACATAGCCTAAATTCTATGTTAACATGCTGTATGACAATTGGGCATTGATTGTAGACCAGACCATATTATGTTTGTGCTTGTGTGATAACATGTATTAGGCCTACTTCGTATAACTTGAATGCAGAGCTGTTGAATTTGGGTAACCTTAAAATGTAATATAATGCTTTAACAATGGAATGTGTTAAAGTTTAACACAAAGTGTTTAAAGTAAATGAAGGCCAGTCAAAGCCAACGATTTCAAGTCAGTGAGCAATATTCTTGATTAAAATAAGTTCTATGGACTATTTTCAGTGTACATCTTTGAATTTATTTAATTTATTATTTTTGCTATAAATGAATGGGGCATTTTTATAAATTTGTTTCACAACTAGCCTACTAGTTAAAATAAAATGGTGTTAAAGGTAAAGTCAGCTATTGGCAAGCTAAATAAGCCAATACACTTTTGTAAAATTCACGCAGGTCAACATCCAGTAGTATTTTGCTAGGCTCTATTTTTTTACTGTATAATAGACTGGTAAGCTATTCATTTCTTAGCTTGAAAACAGCAGGCCTATAGCCAGGGTGCAATGTTATTACAGTGGAGGTAGGTACGGTACGTACGGTACGGTAGTCTATATTTGCCCACATGCTACTACAGTAACAGGCTCGATACGCTAACAACGTTTTGGAGGTGAAGCCCCCGCTACGGTACATTATCCGCTACATTATCTAACACATTACATGAAACTATAACGTGTATTGTGTAATACTAGCTATTTAAATGTGTTATCACAAAAGCAAAAAACAAAACAAAATGAGTAGGGCATACCGGTAATTGATTTAAAAAAACTAATTGTGCTATTTGTCTGCTATTTAGATGCTATAGGGTATATGCTATTTAGGCCATGTTTGTCCTTCCATTATAATTCTTGAGAAAGAAAAGAATAACAAGATAACGCATTTTTGTTAAATTAGTTATAGACAGTAGGCTAGAACACTATTCGTCGTTTCACCGGAAGTTGAGGATGGTACGTAGGCTGGGCTGGCTGCTGTTAATTGAGTTTACCCAGAGTGCAACTCTCCGACGGACAGGTCGAAGATATGTCGGACTGGGAAGATGAGTACGACGGTCAAGGCGTTTCTATCCAACAAACTGCTGCAAAATCACCTCCTACTGAATGCAATGTGGTCTTCGATAAAAGTTGTGGCGTCAGGTTTGGGGGACCAAGGGGTGCTAATCCTGGGTACAGCAACAAGGGACGCGGCCAGATTGACGGATGCAGATTTACCGACCCACTGGCTCCGTCCTACACGAGCCGCGGATATGGCATCGGCAATGCTTACGCTGATTCACACGCTGTGACTTTTACACTAGAAAATGCATCAATTGGGAGAGTTATAGGTGGGGGTTTAGTTGTGTTTCAGCATTTACACATCGTTTTACTGCTTACATGTATCCAATGGTAGGTTTCCGTTGTTTATTAATTTACCAAAAACGCCCAACAGGTCGCGGTGGAGCCAAAATTCGCGAACTCGAAGAAAGCACCGGTGCAAAAATCAAGGTAAGTTAACCATTAAGTTGAATCGTTTCATTGAGTTTTGTGTTTTCAAATCATGGCATAAACGTTCAAACTTTAAACGTGTCAAAAGTCCCGGTCCATTTTTGGAAAGCCCATTAGTCTGCTTTACAGGGCATGGGGTCGGCTGGACCACGTGAAATGGTGCTATTAAACGGAGTGATACGCTGCCCTACAAAGGCAAAATACCTTAACTCGCCAGAGTGTAGAATTGAGAAAAATGACTTTAAAGTTATTGTGTTGTCCAGCCAAATGAGGTGCAGGTAAAATATTGGAAATGTGGTAATTCTTTGTTTATTTATTGAAGTTATTTATCTACATAAAAATCTTGAGCTCAAACTTGAGCTTTGACCAGTAAACTGAAATTAATGTACTCCATTGCATTGTCTGCAAATTTAAAAGGGGTCATGCCAAGGCAAAAGGCATTAAGTTAATATTTTTCAGATAAAAGTTGTTTTTGATGTGTGTACGCTTTCTAATATAGTATAAAGGTCACACATCATAAATGAATACATGTAAAATATATATTTGATGAAAAACGCAAATGGTATACAAAATGACAAGTCACGTTCTCTCCGTAAAGTTCTCTCCCACAAATTACATACAAGTTGAAACAGAAATAATTTTAATTCAAATAACATAACTAATATTTTTATCTTTAAAACAGGTTATCCTTTTTTCCCTAATTTATCTTTTTCTGTGTGGCTCACAGACGGGGAGCTCCAGAATAGCATCCTGGTGGGTGGCACAAGGATATCCCTCTATTTATTTATATTTTTTTCTCCTCTACACCTTTGTCGTGCGGCCTCAACTTATGGGTATGTGCAGCTCAAACTTTTCTGAAGGAAATCCAGCTCTGTCAAGACCTCCTCCTCATGTGACATCTTGACAAACATGCTCCTTGAACCGCGTCGCAACTGAACAACTTTAAGGTCTGCCAGTCTTCTTGAGTAGAGCAGAGTGGCCATCCTTCCAGTCCCTGATGCCTTCATTCCTGAGCTCCACCACCTCAACTTTCTTTGAATTTGAGTTTTCCACCACAGAGAGAAAATCTTCAAAATCATAGACCACCACTCCTGGTCTGCTCTTCATCTCCTGCTCCACACCATTATGGAAACTGTCTGCACTCATAAATGTGTGCCCTGCCTCAAAGAGCTTAAAGGTGATGTCTTCAGTTGAGATGGTGCTAGAGTTAACTAAGGACACAAGTGTAGAAAAACAGGCACACATTCTTATTTTGAGCACTACAGTTGTCTACCCAGTAGACAACGTGCTTGATGTCCTTCTTCTCCAATGCCGCTGCGTAAGCAGATGTAACTTCTGTAACGCTCCGCCCTGCAAGCATTGTTCTTATATTCAGCTTGCTGAATGCTTGTGTTTTTGCAATTTTTCACAGCGCAAGCAATTCTCTGCAGCCTCCCCCTGGCGGTCAGTCTTCTCGTGCTGTTCCTGCAGCAGACAGCTCTCACACTGCTCCTCTCCAAGCTTGTCAAGCTAATGTTCTTAGACTTTACAGCCTTTCGATAAGACTCATAGGAGCAGATATTTCCTTTTTCTAAATAGTCAGCATACATAATTTTGACACTGAGGTCGCTGGGGAGGTAGCGGCGGCATGGGGCATGCTCCCTCCAGTAGTGGCTGACAGTCAGATGGAAGGACTCGATATGATCATGCAATGGCTTCAAGTCTAGCTTATTGGATGGTGTATGTCTCCCTCTCTGATCTTTTGGCGGAGCAAGAGGAGTTGATATTTCTTTGCCCATAACTGACAGGACCAGGCTATCGTTGGTCGGATGGTACCCTAACGTTGATAGGAAGAAATGTTTGCACACCTGCTGTGGGACATGGCCATCATCTTTCAACATGTAGATGAAAAACCTGCCCTGCCGACTTGGTTTTCCATCAACTCAGACTTTAGCAGTTAGTACTTGGTTAACACTATAAAACATAAAGGAACGTTTCTCAGGGTATGGCATGACCCAATACTTTCCCCAGATTTCTCAGAGCATTTTCTTCTGCATTTGGGGCCACATGGATCTCTTATTGGTGGTTTAAGAGCAGGCTCTGGTGCAAGGGTATGCTCTGGAGCAGTGAGTGGCAGATGGGCGGGCTCTGAAGCAGTGAGTGGCAGATGGGCGTAGGGTTGGGTATTGTTTGAATTTAATCGATTCAGATTCTGCTTATCGATTCCGGTTCTTATCGATTCCTGGTTCCGATTCTACGATTTTTGGGAGAAGAAATGCAACAAATTCCAAGAGGGAAAATTTCCTGACTTTTAATTTATGCTATAATCAGTCAAATCAAGGTCAATGGTGACACTGACAGGATTCAGGAAGGGTTCTTTTTCCCTTTAATTTATAAAAAATATAAATAATAGCCTTTTTAAATGTGGATATGTGTTAATGCATTTAGTTATAATTACATACTGTACGTTTACAGCATAGAATATATAAGAACAGTTTACGAAAGGTGAGTAAATTAACAAGTCATGTTTACCAGCTGGTTTAAATTCAATAACACTATTAACTAACATGAACATTTAGGCCTAGTGTGACACCGAGCGGGAGGAAGGGAGTGCGAAAGAACAAACAAACGAAAAACAACACACGGGTGCCAGGAGAGCGACGAGCCACACGGCTTGTCCTTTAATGTAACTTAAAAGGGAACCAAACACAAACTCCAAAACGAACATAAACGGCGTACACAGTCACGTACCATAACTCAAACAGAAAACAGGAACATGAACCATAACCTGCAACGTCCAGCCCGGCGTCACCAGCCTATATGCCCTCACACCCACACGGCTGACTGCAATCGGCTGATTGCACGTGTGGGTGCGAGGCGCTGGCGACGCGGGCAAAGGGTTGCGGCGTCTGTAGCCTCAAACCTGGATGTTACACCTAGGTGCACCAAAGCTGACCTTGTATATCATTGTTACTTTACAGTATTAATCTTGTTGACTGTCTGGTTTCCCATTTAGGATTTAATCCAACCTGTAGAATTCTCATATTAATTTTGTGAGTTTCTTTCATCTGATGATTCAGTTCATGATCATTTAATGACCTGGACAATGTTACATGCATTGTCAACCTTTTGAGTTTAACTAGGCATAGGCCTATCGTTGTTCAGAGAGCAAAAATACGATACATTTTTAGATCAGCGGGGGTGCGCATTGTTAACAAAGCCCAGTGTAATTCTAAATTAAAAATAAAACGTAAGCTCATAAAGCTAGAAAACTATTAATTGTTTTAGCGTGGCTTCAGCTCTAGCTGGTTATGCCGGTGCTCTACACGGCTTCCCTACAGGTAGGAGCAGAGGGGAGGGTTCATGTGATTTTGTTTGTTGTGATCGCTTTCGTCATATATAAGGAAGTTGATCTGATGGATTTGGGTTAGCGAAAAAAATAAGACACAGACGCCTCAAAGAGGTAAACAGAAGTGTCCCGTCGGTTTTGGCATGTTTGCATTTTTGCATGCAAATTAAGTAAAATTAGTCAATTTACGTGACATTATTTCAGCTGTCGTGTATCAGGACAATGATCTTCACATCGATGGCTTTGGAGCGCCATATCGACTGGATCGTAAACCTTAACGAGGAAATCTCAAGGAGGGGTATGTCTTTACGTGAACGTTACTGCAGTTTTGTGACTGTCAGAGAACAAATTTGTACGTCAGATGTCGAACTTTTAACTGTCTCTACGCCCTTTCTACTTGCCCCGCGAGTTTCCGCAACTTTTTATCACAACTGTGTACATACACCCGAAGGCAAATTCCACCTCTGCATCCTGCACAATATTTGATGTAATGCAAAAACTCCAGTCAATCTCTCCTGACGTGCCTAACTTCATACTGGGTGATTTCAATAATGTGTCCCTTAAAAAGACACTTGGAAACTTTTTTTCAATATGTCTCCTGTCCAACAAGGCAGGATAAGACATTAGATCTTTGTTATGGGTCAGTAAAAGATGCATACAAATCACTCCAGTTACCCCCACTGGGCTCGGCAGATCATAACTGTGTGCAGTTACTGCCCATATATAAAACAGTCTTGAGAAAAGAAAAGGCACAGACAAAGGACATAACGGACTGGACAGAGGAAGCGGTGCTCTGTCTGCAGGAATGTTATGATTGCACAGACTGGGACATGTTTGAGCACTCTTGCGGAGATGATTTGGACAACCTTGTTGATGTAACATGTTCTTACGCTGCATTCTGTAGGGACATGATCATTCCTTGTAAGCGTGTTAAGATCTACCCTAATAATAGACCATGGGTGACCAAATCTGTTAAATCGAGCATACAGAAGAAGAGACTAGCTTTTAAAAGAGGAGACACCTCTGATCGACATATAGCTACTAAGAGCTAAAAATAGAAATTTTTAAAGCAAAACAGAAGTATAAATCGAAACTAGAAAATAAGATGGCTGCTAATGATCTTGGATCAGCCTGGTCTAGCATGAAAATAATTGCAGGTCTACGAGATCCTACGAACAGCAGTCAGACCATTTTGGGTGGCTTTAGCTCGCAGAGAGTTTACTAATGCCCTACATTGTTTGTTTTTTTAACCGGTTTAATGTACCTGACTTTGGCAATGACATTAAAGAACTCAGTCATAACCTAGAAAACAACCAGCATTTTTATATAGACCAAAATAATGTGGAAAAGGCTTTTAAATCATTAAGGGTTAATAAGAGTTATGGTCCTGATAATATCAGTGTTCGCTTACTTAAATCATGTGCAAGAGAACTGAGTCCTGTGTTCTGTAATATTCAGACACAGCATGTACCTAAGGTCTGGAAAGATGCAGTTGTAGTACCAGTTCCCAAATCCAGTCGCCCAAAAACTCTTAATGATTTCAGACCGATGGCTCTCACATCAGTTGTAATGAAAAGCTTTGAAAAATTGGTTAGATCTGAAAGGAAAACTGAGAATGCACTTGACCCCATAAATAAGAAATTATTTCTGTATAGCCTAACTTTTCAAGATATATTCCATTCAAAATTAGGTTTGCTCAAATTTCTATATTCTATCCTAAATGCTGGTTGTCCTTCTCTACCTTGAATACCTCCACACTCAATATGGATAAGTTTTTTACATGAATGTGGAACAAATACAGTATACCCTATGTGACCATGTCACAAGCAAATCTACTTCAGCAGATATTTTATGATAGGTGAAGACTGATGATGTAGGCCTAATAATCTTTCCTTTGTCAAAAACCAAGCCATTCAGACATAATACTATAGAGATTAACAAAATTTTGACTTCCATATCCCATATTTTTGGCTGTACTCCTAAATTTTGTGTGCACTCCTAAATGTTTTAACTTAAAGGCACATGTGTGCTCCTTGGAAATATAGTCAGTGCAGCCCTACCAGATGTATTCAAGGTGAACAAAATAGTAACTTTGCGTGATGACTTGCACTACAGCCAGTGCAAAGCCGTATGGGCTGTTTTCAGGTGCCAAATAATTTTAGTCTGTAATGTCTTCTGTGGATTGTCTAATTAATGGGACAACAGTGCTAGTCACACGGACACCATGTTAGACACTTGTTAAAAGGTGAAAAGTCATTTGTATTTTTAATTTATGAAATATATTTTCATAGGTTTCATAGACTTGGCAAATGCATTTGTCAGAAGTTTTTAAGTACTCTGTTGTGGGTGTTCTTACCAGATATTCTGAGGCTTTTATTGTTAATATCTGTATCGGAATTATACCGCATCAACCGAAATTAAATATATTGTGATAAAAATTTTGGCCATATCGTCCAACCATAATTGACAGTTTTTTTTTTTGTTGTTTTTTTTTGTAGATTGACAAAGGAGACTACGAAGGCAAGGTATCAATCTTTGGTTCTACTAATGCCCAGGAGAAAGCCAAAGAGATGATTGAAAGCCTGGTGACGGACTCTGGATCTCGTAATGGTATTGTTATTAAGTAGCTTTAATGGAGAGAGCTTGCCTGTTTAAAGCCACTTGAAATGGAAGCTTCTGATAATGGATTAATATGTAAGCATCTTGAGATATAATTGTATCATCACATAATGATAAAAAATACATTTGAGCAAATGTAAGGGAACCTAGTCAATTCCACGTATCACAAGCTTTCCAACGGTATCTTACTTGTTTCTGTGTGACGGATTACAAGTGAACTACTCACATGTGTACGGATCAAATTACCTGAACCAGAAAATGCACTTTTGCGCACACATTTGAGTGTCGCACATGCAGTTGGATTCTACATGTATTTAAAACATTGTTCTTTTGTTCTTGCATATTTTTATCATCAAAATGTTTAAAATAAGGACATTTGATTATCTGGTTGAGATTTGTAGCTCAAACGAACAGCTAACATAAATGCGATAGTAGCCTACTGCAGTAGCTTGGTGAAACGGCCCAAAGAGATGACAAACCTTTTCAGGAGAACATTCATCCAGTTTGAGTAAATTATTACGTTTCTCTTACATTTTGAACAACTTTGCAGTACATGGTTTTGTTTAGAGGATAATGTAACTCCACAACAGTGATCAGCTGTTGAGAAGGGACAATGGAAGGGACGATGCAGGATGCGCATGATTACGTAATAAGGACGGGGGTTGTTTACACTATAGCCTAGGTGAAAAAGTAAAATACTCTTTGGCTGTTATCCACCATATCTCTTTTAGAACATGATACAATGACTAAAAGTGTGAATTATGATTTTCTATTTTATTTTGCTTACTGGACACAAACCTGTAGTTTTTTTCTAATCCTATTACTGACACTTTAGTCCCATATCCATTTACATGATGAACATTGTGCGTTTTCATTATTTCTGCTGTGAAATTGCACTGTATAAAGCTAGGCTTTACATATATTTGTCTATTTTGGCTAAACATGTTGTGAATTGGACAGAAGTTTATAACAAAATGATTGATCCTCATTATCATAGCCAAGAATATGACTATAGCTCCATCTGGCTCAAGCACCACTCCAGCTGAGGTGTCATATCCTTCAAGGTGTATATTGTGCAAATAAGTTTGGTTTCAAACTGGATATTACATATTCAATACAGCTTCATACTTGTTTTCATGTGCTCTATTGCAGTCAGAATAATATATAATTCTATCTACACATTGCCACAGGACAAGGAGTTCGTACCATCTGCACGGAAGATGTGTTAAAGTTTTGCTACCTTGAGGCCTGTGACACGTACAGTAGATCACGGAGAGCATCTAGACCAGAGAGATTATGCTTTAATTGAAGGTCACCTCCGCACCACCGTCAGCACATTGACAGTATAGTGCGTGACTGTTAAGAGTACATGTATATTTGTTACATAGTTGACTTTTGATTCTTTAAGTTTTAGTTTCCTCATAAAAATTATAGTATAATAAAACTACTCCCTTTGGTCAACTCTACAATTTTGTTATTTTAGTTGTTATATAGATTATATAGATTTAAAGCTAAATTCAACATTCCTTCTGAGTAGTACATTAAAAAAAAGTTTTTTAAATATATATTTATACATAGCATAGTATACTGTGCACAATGATAGAATCTGATTATGCAGTGGGTACATTTAATGGCCAAAGGCTGCACTGTGTTCACCCAGCCTCTAGTAGTGGACACAAGTAATATTTTAAAACATTTTTTATCCAGATTCCCTTTCCTATCTGTCTGCCTGGCATATCTTTACTAAAACCTTTGTAGAATACATGTTCTTTGTGGTATTTCTATCTACTTTGGAATAGTTGTAGTCAGGAGTTGCAGGGATAGTTCAGAATAAAATATTTGCATGATATCCTTGGTGTTACGGTGTTATTCGCTGTCTAAACTACAGTACGTTTTAGGCGAGGATAACATTTTCAATTTCTTCTTTGGTTCTTTACAATATGCTCAGGCATAGTAACTGTCACAAGGTTACTGACACTGGGAATCTATCTAACCCTGAGGTCTTACCTACTCACAGAGCCCACTATTACGCATATTGGTCTAATAGTTGTGGAGCTGTTATTGATTCATTTTTGGTATGTCTGTCAGGCGAAATAAACCTCCCAGCACAGGATTAAGGGCATATTCCATGAAAACCAAGTGTTTCTATTTGCTTTTGGAATTAGCAATGTTGATGTGACACAGAAGTAGTAAGCCTTTCAAAGTGGACTGTATTGGCTAAAAGAGGGGCGGGGAAACAGGCGCATGAGAGAAATGTGCATTTTTTGTGTAGATTACTGCACACAGCTAGTTTTGGTAACGCCTCTATCAGGATATGGCCAGCTATGTAGTATCAGCGAAATATGCAAGGCAAAGAACTGATGTTGAACGCCAGTACAGTAGGCTACACAAACCGTGAGTAAAAGTTTAATGTTCAACATTTGCAGATGACCAGATTGTAAATCTGTTTTATGATACAGTAACTGCAGGCTACCATAGCGTAAACAAGTTGAGTCTACAGGACAGGCATATTATGAGTGATGTGCACATGAATAACTACATTAGATTAACATAAGATATTGTTCAGAAACCGTAAATGGATTAGAAATGGGCTGGTTAAATAATGTTGTGTTGATTTACTTAACCTAAACATTGCTCATTGATAAAGACGCACTTGCGTGTCATACCGAAACTGTATCCCCTGCCGGAAAGGGGCTGCCGTTTTTGATAGCGTGAGTAATAATGGTTTTATCTGGGTCATATACAAAGCATTTAACATTACGTCCATTATAATAACAAAGATAGAATGTCTTTGTTTAATGTGAACATTTCTTGGTTAACTGAATTCATAGAAACCATGTGATGTCACTGTAGGTTAGCGCCGCCATATTGGAGTCCTGTCATCCTATCTCTATCATAGAACTATCAGACAACAAAGGAAAATTATCCATTAAACAAAATGTTCATACAGCATACCCATGTTTTGTTGTTGACTGTAACACTAGTCTTCAGAGAAACACAGGACTGCAATTGTATTAAATATAAAGACGATAAATATAAAGCGGCCGAAATGGGTTTTCTCAGAAGGGTGGCTGGCTTCTCCCTTAGAGATAGGGTGAGAAGCTCAGCTATCCGT
>JAODTR010033464.1:2590-21288 GCA_025399935.1 Amblyopsis rosae | reverse complement strand
ACCTTCACCCCCAAATCAGCCTCGAGACGCTCCACCACCTGAGAAACAACTCTGTGGTTTTAACCTGCTTGAAGAGACGTGCAGTTTCCCAGGCTGACTCTGCATTTAGTACGGCTCAAGTAAAAAAGGTATAGTTTAGAAAGTTGATCAAAACTAAAACGCCTCTCTTCAATGCCATAGGGTGCTCCCTCAGAAGCTCAGCCCCACACATTGGAAACCCATTGCAGTGGCTTGGATATTGTTGATGTATCACAGGAGTATGTTTTCAGCACACACAAAGAACAGTAAGCTAGTGGACTGTGAGGGGGTATTTGGTGAATTTGACATAAAGTGTATTAGGTTACAATCGCTTATACCTTTACGATAATTGGTATATTTTAAAAAGTGTTTAAAAAGAGTATGTGAAGGTTTCCCAGGTGCAACCCACCTTCCTCTGGACCTCAATCAGCTGCTTGTTGACAGGAGATGTCAAAGTGGAACCGCCATCATGTGGGATGGTGTAGAACCTCAGCTTCTGAAGATCCACTTGCTCAGATAAGGACAACCTGTGTATGTAAAGCAATGTCTGCACACTACAAGTATGCTTCTGAAAACACTGGTTTAGTTCAACTTTAAGTAATAATAGCATTTTAATTGTCTGACTAGTCATGCAACTCTTTTTCCAAAGCAACTTGTGTGTATTGTATCTACTGCATACCAACTACAGCAAGTGTGTGTACGTGTTTTGATATGTGCAACCTAGTCAGTAAAATGTTATGTTTTTAGCACTTTGTCTTTTGCCAGTACATTAACATACAATTGCTGAACCCCACCCCCACGTGGACATGACCCAACATCTTATTAGACTTAGAGGTGTAAGAAAATTCAAAAAGTATCGTACCACCTCAAAAGAGAGGAAATATGCTTGTCACCAGATTTATCTTAAAGCCAATTTCCATCTGAAGTCCCTGAGCAAGTTTACATTTGTCTGTTATTTTTCGCAGCGGCACCACACATTAGTAATCGCAATATATCGCAGTGTGGCCGCTGTATCGTGATACGTATCGTATCACCATATTCTTGTCAATACACAGCCCTAATTAGACTACTGCCCCAATTAGACTACTGCCCCAGACGATACAGTAGTCGCTGCTTGCGAGAGCAAAGAGTCAGAGCGTTACATGTGAGCGCTGGGCCCGGCCATGATCCTCAACATGGGCAGCAGGTCGTCGGCATAGCGACACATCGGCCCGGTACTCAGGTACTCCTCATGTCGTCCAGAGAACGGGGGGTGCTGGTTCTCGTTCGACACCACGCCTGAGACAAAAAAAAACAGTATAGGTCACTACATTAAAGTGCTGCTATGTGATTTTCTACCACTAGATGTCACACTAAATTGCACCAGCAAATGCAGAACAAACTGCGACTTTAACTCAAAAATAGTTATTTTAATTAGTACTTCATGTCACAATTCAAATGGGATCAAACATTTTTTTGATTCTTGCCGTTGACTATCATACATAGTATTTTTAACGTTTTAAATATAATTAAACTTTTAAAGCCAAAACAACTTTTATGTTATATGTTTGCATAACAGTAATACACAAGATTATAGACTCCTACCTGGGGTGGTTTTATGGCCAAATACACCACTGAAGAAACATGGCATACGTATACTGCCACCGATATCTGAGCCCACCCCGATTACAGAAGCTGCTGCCCCCAACAGACTCCCCTCTCCACCTATTAGGACCAGGAATAAATGGAAGTTGGGAGAAAAAATGTATAATTAAAATGTATAATTTACTGGTGTACAGTAGCCTAGTGTAACCAGACCATATTCACTTTGTGAATATCAACAATATTAAATATAGGTTCAGCAACAGTCATTTGACCAACTGTGGTGGCAATTCCTAGTTTCTTTTGTTCGCTGTTCAAATAATAGCAAAAAGCAGAAACTGACCTCTAACCGACGACTAAACTATCTTGAGCACTTCAAGACAGTTATAACGTGCTTTACAGAAGCAAATAAAAAAGTGCACACATGTCAACATAAAACAACAATGTAATAAATAATTAAAATAAAAGAGGTCTTAATATAATTTAAAATGTATATAAAATGACTGTCGCTAACCTGAGCTGCCTCCTGGTATTCGTTCCAGGTCGTATGGGTTGTTGGTGATGCCGTACAGGTGGTTGTTAGCCTCGTACCACATGCACAGTTCGCTGGTGTTGGTGACGCCCAGGGGAATGGCTCCCGCCCTCTTCAGCAGAGCTACCGGTGGGGCGTCTGTGGTGGCCAGCACCCCACGGCTGGAGATCAGCCCTGTAGTGTGGGGCATGCCTGGGGGGATTGAGACCCCTTTGTTTGACTTTAATGTAATGCACACAATCTGACTAAGCATATGCAAAGCGCATGTGCTTTTATTGTATGGACACTTTGTGTTGTTTTGCTCTCTATATGACACAAATGACACCCTGTGTAACTACAACTTAACTACACTTAACTACAACTTAACTACACTGGTAGAGTACTGCTGAGTACTGGTCATCATCAGCAATGATGCAATGTACTGTATATGAGCAGATGGACTGAGGTGCGTTACCCTGTAGAGCGAAGGCCTCTTTGACGGACAGCGGGACTCCCAGCAATGGCAGTCGGTCCTCCAAGACCTCCTGACCTCCCGTCTCCTCCTCAATCAGCTTGTCCACCTGGGCTGCTTCCTGCAGAGCAGGACCAAACCTGGTGGAGAGGCACCAATCAAGGAGCAAGGCATGGACAGGATGGCCTCCGGTACATCCAGGGCACCCCTACCAGCTCACCCAACAAGCTCAGCGTCAATCGGCAGATGCACGGCGCCCCCTAGTGGACGAATATGACCAAAATGGGGGACTCTCATCCGACCACTGTGCCACACATATTTACCAGGTTTTGTGAAGATCTATCCAAAGACATCACTTAATTGAGAGAGGGAACACCTCTTAAATGCATTGGTTAACCGTAGCCAAATTACTATGTCAATAAAAATGTTTAGCAGTTTTTTATGAGCATGGTCTGCAGATGACGAGGTGAGGTTTGGACCAACAAGTAGCTTTAAAAGTAGCTTTATAAGAATATTGTAAATGGCAGAAATTCTATCCAGACACATAGTAACGTCAGGTTGAATTTCGGATGGTCTGAGGAATTTACAGATATTAAGTATTTGAAAATCAGTTTACCATTTTAAAAGTTATGAGCAGAAACGCGAATTGTGATCACATTTTGAAATAAGGGGGCACTGTTCAGAAACGGCAAGGTCAATTGCCATGAAACTTCTTGGGAAAGGTCAACACACTGAGGAGAGGCCATCTATAAAGTTTCATGTCAACTGGATGAGGCGTGTCAAAGATACAGCATCACTTCCTGATGGTCAGTATTTGATGCCATCATAGGAATAATTAATGAAAAGCCACACCCACAAAACACCTTGAGGGTCAAAGGGACATGGGTGTGAAGGGCTGGTTGTAGTTTCATGTTAATTGGTCAAAGCATCACAAATATACAGCACAAAATGTGAATTGTATTTTTATTGCACCCCCTAGTGGACAAATGTGACGAATTTATGGGAGGGTCTTCTAAATAGGGCACCTGGTGTATTTACTAGGTTTGGTGAAAATCAGACATCCCTGTCCAAATATATAATTCTTTAAATTTAAAAAGACCACGCCTCCTAATTTCATTAGCCAATTGTTGCCAAACGACTTGCTCTATCATTTTGCATTTGCACTTTGTGAACTGGCATATTGTTCTTATATTTAAAGATTATTCATTATAATTCTTTATTAAGTTGATTGGATTATTTTAAGTTTTATTTAACATTATTATAGTTTCTGACATGAATATACCTACTCATATTTGTATTATTGTTATGGGTGTTATTATAGCCTATTGAAGCTTAATAATAATAATAATAATAATAATAATAATAATAATAATAATAATTTCATATAATCACAACTGCCCTATGCTATTGAATTCAGGCATAACATGACAAAGATTGTGTGTTTCCCACTGTAAAAGTCAGCCCGAACACATCTGGAAACATCGTAGTTCGAACTATGAAACCAGCATAGCTCAAACCACTGTCGGACTAACAAAGTGCTGCACTTTTCGGAAACAGTCGTACTTCGGATGTTCGTTAATTCAACGATGCATAATACGATGTAAGTTTGTCGAAAGGTCGATGTACGGGAAACGCACCCCAGGATGAAAATTGTTGGAGTGGCAGAAGAATGGCACCTCTACATGTAGGCCAAAACTGGCAACTTTTTACCAGTTGAGGTAAGTTGAGCCAGTAGGTAAAATGAGCCACCAGTATATCTAGGTAATCATAAACAACTGTTATTATGTGACCACATATTAAGGAAGTATAGTTCACATTGGTCAACCCTTCAAAACCAGAGGAAAATAAATGACTTGTTATTTACCCCATCCCTAGGTTCTTTACCTTGGGGTAAGTTGTTTTTTGATTGATCATTGTTCTCAAACCATAATAGATAACTAACTTTTAATGTCCATAGGTGCAATAAAACCTGAAGTGTATATATACAGTACATATTATTTAAAATAAATACACTTATTTTGCAGTACAATCATCAAATGTAAAAAGTGGCCTATCTTGCCCTGTTATACAACAACAACAAAAACAAAAAAATATTCTATTATAATGCATAATGTGTGTGCGAGATACTTACCTGTCCATTACCATGGCATTAAGCAATGGGTTGACCTCTTGAATACGGTCAATGTAAGCCTGCACCACTTCAACACTGGAGACCTGAGATGCAGACAAGATTATGGTCCCTTGCATTTACAAGACGGTTATATTTACAGTGGATATAAAAAGTCCACATACCCGTTAAAACGCCAGGTTTATGTGATGTAAATGAATGAGACAAATATAAACCAAGTCAGGACTTTTTCCACCTTTAATGTGACCTATAATGTGAACAATTCAACTGAAAAACTAACTGAAATCTTAGGAGGAAAAATTTAAAATAATATTTATGTATTGCTTTGACATTAATATACATTAATAATATATATAACATTTTCATATTTTTATGTAAAATGTAGGACTAAGTTGTAGGCCTATTGATTTAAATAACATATAAAGCCAAGCTTAAAGAATTGGGGAATAAATCACAAGGATATCTGTTTTAAACCCTAGTTTTATACCTGTTTCCATATATTCTAATACTCCAGTATATTATTATATTAATAATAATAAGTTATTGATACTTTTTGCTTCTCAATGTATTTCATATTTCTGCCATTACTTTTTTTATTTTTATGTTTTGTGGTTTATTGTTGTACTTTCTGTCTGTAAATCTGTACCGGTATGCTGTTTTCTTTGGCCAGGTCTCTCTTGGAAAATAGATTTTTAATCTCAATGAGACTAACCTGACAAATAAAATAAAATGTACCTTTTTGTACACTACTGTTTTTCTCGCCTAGGGCAAAAAGAGCTTGGGCCGTCCGGCCCTGTGTGATTCAATAGTCATTCCTATTTGATAATGTGTTAATGAGTTGAGGCGAAATTGTAAAACTTTGTAATGTGTGTAATTTTGCAACAGGTGCTGCTGTCAAGAAACGCTATCGCGCACACCCAGTGAATGAACGAGCGAAAGAGCGAACGGAGGCAGCGAGGAGGCTCACCTCGTCGCTGCCTCCGTTCGCAAGTTTCCCTGTATTTGGTTGAACAGGAGAATACACACGTTCAGCGACATTGACTATAAAAATAATTGGAAATGACTGGAATCATGCAATAATTCAAGTTTGATCACGGAGCAGTGGACGAATATTTTTTTTTTTTTTTTACGTTTTATGACACAGGGGAGGCACTGCCTCCTCTGCAGCACCTGACTGCACGTCATTGCGCACACCATATGGTACACGAAATTGCAGTTTGCTTGATTGGCTACTAAGGACACCAAAACATTGTGTGCCTAGTATCATCTAATTACTTAGATACATTGTACGTTTATCTAAAGATTTATGGGCTGTGTCCCAAATTATTGAAGATCCTAACAACGCCTTTGCGTTACGCACCTCTCTCCGACGAATCTTCTGGGCGAGCCGAGTCGCTGAAACTGTCAGTAACGGGTTGCTAACCGGTGGAAGTTCCCGCTTTTTTGGACTCCGTGGGGAGAAGAGGCGAAACACACCGAAGAGAACTCCCATGAGTGCCCTGAGCAGCCATACCCGCAACCGCAGTGCCATGCTGTTTGCTGCTTGGTTCCTGCAGAGGTTTGATGGCACTGACTGCTCCTAAGCTCATCCCAGCATGCACCGCCCACTATATAAGGCACCTGCACCGAATACCTGCATTAGATGCCTGCATGTCGTGCTCATGTTATCGCTTTTTTTTTTTACAGAATTTAGCAGATGGCTTTTTTTTAAACAGAATTTAGCAAACACTTTTATAATGTGTTGGAATACAGTATTTTTGTGCACATATATATATATACATACATATATACATAAGTTCATATAATCATATAATATAAAATAAAAATATTAAATAATTTTGGCTATATGACAATTAGCTGCATTCTACATAGAACAGTAACAAACGTTAAATTATTTTTTATTTACGGTAATAATAACTAATATATATATATATATATATATTAGTTATTAGTTATTATATATATATAATTTTATTTATATATATTTTTTTTCTTGCTTTGGTATGTACAAAATATATTGGAATTATAACAAGATGGGGCATTGTAATGCATTTCAATCAATGGAAGCAAAAATTGAATTATGCAGTCTCTGGCCCGATTCTGGGTTCGATTTGCCCTTCCAGACAATCGCGGGATCCCAATTTGAGGCTGGTCTGAACCGATTATCTGCCCAAATTATCCCGTAGTGTGAGGGGGGTTTACAGACCGAATATTATCGTTGCCGACTGGCTTGAAATCTTCCAGAATTTGAATCGTGTTTGATATTTACAAGTCCTGTAGTGTGAAAGGTACACACTGATTGGAGCATAAGCGTTTTTGTAGCATCCCAAAATGAATGTGCTGTATTAAAAGAGGAACAGCGTGGAATTTAAACAGTAACAACTCATCAGGAAACACACAAAGACATTCACATACAAAAACACTGATCACAAAAACACTGAACACTAATCATCATCATTAATTGGCACGTGGTGTTTTTAAAGGGACACGGTTCACATGTAACACACAATGTTGGCAAATAATGGCCGCTGGGGTTCCTCCAGCCTCTGAAGGTCATAGGTTATAGTAAAGCAGAACAAGGCACTCCTGGAGCTCTCTGTGTCTCTCCTCAGCCAGTCCCGGGGTCCCTCCAACCTCCAAAGTTCTTCTCCAGGTAAAGGGCCAAGGCCAGGGGCAGGCGGTCCTGCAGCTTCCCAGCCACAAGCTGCACCCCCAGGGGCAGACCCTCCTGGCTCAACCCCAGGGGGCACTGGGTCACGGGCAGGCCCAGGATGTTTAGCACCCCTAAGAGACACACACACACACACACACACAAACACACACACCAAAATTAAAAGTGATAGTGCAAACGTAAATGACAAAATAATTTTTCATGTTTTTATTTGAAATGTAGGCCTATATGTGGTGAATTAAATGTTCCTTTTTTGTGCACTACTCAAACATTTGATGTTTTCTCGCCTAGGGCCCCAAAAGAGCTGGGGGCCAGCCCTGGGATTAGCTGTTTAACACCATGGTCCTGCCTTGCAAGACTATAAACCGCTCCTAAGCTAACTTGAATGTAAGCACATTTCTCAATAGCTCAACAGCTAGATGACTATACCTTTAATGTAAAAGGTTGATTTCGAACACTGACCTGAGTAGGCGGCCGTAACGCTGAAGGGTCTGAACAGAGGGTGGTGATGCTTGGGAGCCAGGTTGGGGTGCGACGGGTAGAGCAGGACGCCGTCGGTCCCCAACAGCTCCTCCACCTCCCTCTGGAGCCTCTCCTTCTGCTGGACGATGAAGGGTGAGGGGGAGCGTACGCCCGCCGTCTCTGTTAAGGCCGCGCCTGAAATCGTTCGAGATGCGGACACGTTTACCATTCATTTTACACTGAGCACAAAAATATATAACGCTTTTGTTTAGCTTTTACTCCAATTCTCCAACGATAAGAGGGGATGAAATAGAACATTGTAAGATACGTGACATACATTCTGTTATTACACTTTTAAAGAATGTGTAGAAAAATTACACAAATTATGTGTTGCACTTTATTTTACACATTGTCAGCATGTGTCAATATTAGGCTACTTTAACAGTTAACAACCTGTGAATTTGTTTAAACAACATATGTGTAGTCAACGACACATTTACAACACATTAATATTTAGTAATATGTTAATATTACTTTGTGTAAACCTACCCGACACATTCAGTGTGCTAGAAGCATTATCACGTGTCAATTAATACAAAAAACATAGTCTCTAAGCTCAACCATAGATGTAAAGGTTTAACACATCCACTTTAAGCCCCGTGTCCACCAAAGCGTTTTATTCTCACGCAAGCGTTAGTTTTCAATTGATTCCAATGTGTGCGCCGCGTTTTTCCAGGCTTCTAAAAACGTCAGCAGCAAGACGTGGCGCTGAGCGTTTTTTCCACGCCGAATGCCGGGCGCTGGGCATTTATTCAAATTGAAAGTCACTGTTTCCCCAGCCGTCCAATCGCAGCGGAGAAGGGACGTGACAAATACTACGAGCAACCATCACATCCTACTTCATGCACACAACAACAGCAATAAAGGAGAAGTTGATAGTCAGATGATATCCCCGTACTACCACAACAATACTAACACGAAAAATAATGTATAGAGTATTACAAATTAAAATATTTGTTGATTTGTTGACACAAACTAGCATGTTTATGTGCAACATATGAATTCCCACAGAGATTCTGTATCATAGCAACCAAAGCTTCTCAGCTGAAAAAAACGCTACGCTTCCAAAAGCACTTCCTAGCGCTACCAGTTGGGCTTTTTCAGCAAAGCGACCTGCGTCTTCAGCTGAGGAAAAAAGCTTTGGTGGACACGCGGCTTTAAGAGTAGAGGTTAATGACATCAACAGGTCCTCAGGGCCTAGCCTGGTGTAACCAGACCATATTGGCCATTGGGAGGTCGTTTCCTCCTGCTTGGCGTAGACCTCTGGTTAATTTTGAAACCAGCGTTGCAGCTGTTTTGATCACCTCCTCTAGCTCTTCCACCATTTCGAAACACTCTTGACTTGAACGTCATCTCACCACCTGCATCGTCCGCCTCCGATCATCGTTTGCCCGGGTCCCCAACCTATAGCCACACGTCCTTCTGTGTTGATCGTCTATTGTTTACAGCTGTGTGGGTGCAGGGCAGGTTGGGGTTTATCTTTTGTCTGTGTCTGTTGTTGTTTGCCTTCTGGCCGCTGTGGCAGTGTATTAAATGGCGAGCATAAGCTCGTGGACGCCTTTTCCGCATCTCAGGTTCTCTTTTGCCCGCACTTGCACTCGCTACACTACCCCACCCTGATTGGACCGCAGGCAGGGATTAATAAATAGAGCTGAGAGCGATAGTCGGGTGGAGCCAGGCTACTCTGGGGCCAGCTTAGTTACTAGAATATAACATAAATATTTCCAAATACAAGCAAAAAGCATAAACATTCTAATGTCTCCTAATGTACAGTAGGTCAGTAGAGGAGAGGGTTTATTGTCGTTGTCGAATTGTATAGATATACTTATGGAGATAAATAAATGCATTTCATATAAGGTCATATAGATGCCATTTTAAATTCCAATGTGAATGATTTAAATAATATAACAGTTAATTGCATATGTATTATATTCTAATACCTTTATTCTAATACCGTTTTGTAAAATAAATGTAAATAATATAAATAAAATCAATGTGTAGGTCTGTGGCAGATGTGTTTTGGAAAGCTACCAATAGAAGTTATCGTATGATCCGATTTTCCAATAATCCATTTCAGGAGTTCCCACACTGGCCTTCCTGACAATGCCATCAACTCAGCAATTGATCGGGGAGGCTGAAGATTACACACACGCGCACACACACATGCGCGCACACACACGCACACACACGCATACACACACACGCACACACACACACACACATACAACACATTATCTCTGTTTTTGAGGAATATAAGATTGTTTTCCTAAGCTTTGTTCTAGAAATAGGTAAACAATCAAGTTATCCAAGTAACCAGACACATATGTGCCTCTCCACCCATGTACTATAAACCTGCTGATTTCTCTACAGTGCTGCAATAAGATACAGCACTGTATCTTATTACAGCACTGTATCTTATTACAGCAGGTAATAAGATACAGTGCCCCCTGCCGGAATGTGATTGTAGTACAAGGCCTTCAGCCACCAACAGACATTTAGCCTATCATAATGTTGTACAGGCAAACAAAGAGGCAACTCTGCGGGGGATTCTCACCCTTCCATCCTCGCCCGGGAGGCTCATGTACGTGGTCCGGATGGGATAACTGTGCTGGAGTCCAGACAGATGAACCTCCTCCACCTTCACACTGAGGTCAGCCTCCAGGCAGTGCACCACCTAGAGAAGAGCACAGTGTTTGTTTTTAGCGTGCAAACCAATGGATAAAATGATTTGCTGTTTTAACATAGCTTCAAAAATTATGTACGTATTAAGATGTTTGTTTATGGGTGTGTGTGTGTGTTGGTTGGTTGGTTTATATTTGAATATTTGAATATTTTAAAACCTCTGAGTCCATCTGACACCTTTTTTTTTTTTTTTTTTTTATTATTTACTAATGAAGATATTACTTTTTATTCAGCGACACACAGCCTTTTAATTGTAATAAAGGTGAATTGAGTGAACCCAAATATGACAACCTGATAAATATAAAAAGTCGCTGGTTCGAACCCCGCTCCTCACCAAGCGTGGAGGTGTCCCTGAGCAAGACGCCTACCCATTGCACCTGCCCCTAACACTGCCTCCAGTGGTCAGGTGAGGCCTTGCATGGCTGACGTCACCATCGGTGCATACATGTGTGTGTGAAGGGTGAATGTGAGGCTATAGTGCACTGTAACAGGGTTTTTTTTGACTGGAGAGGTTTTTGCATCTGGACCGCTTCGTGTTCAGTGCATGCGTTGTGTTTAACCACTTAACTGTGGTTAAACAGTTATTATTATTATTATTAACAGCATTAAAGTCTCTCACAGGGATAAATTGAAGGTATCAATTCATTTCATTCTGTATTGTTTTTAGTCTATATACCCTTTCTTTTGCTACTTTTTTGTATTCTCATGTATTTTTATATATAAATATACTTAAAGATTTCTGTTGTTCACTTTTTATTAAAGTAATATTTTCAAAATCATTGTAGTTTTTAAAGAAACTTGGAGAGCATTGATCATTCCTCAACTGTGGTTAAACAGTTATGTGGGTTAAACAAACGACGACAGGGTTATTTGGACTGGTTGTGTAAACCAAAAACCTGCCTTCCTTTGGATTTCAGTCAGTTGTTTGTCGACGGGAAACGTCCACAGAGTTCCAATCTCGTGGGGGACGGTGAAGAAACGCAGCTTCTTCAGGTCCACCTCACTGGATAAGGACAAGCTGAGTACGCACACACACACACACATACATAATTCACATTAAAGGTGCCCTCCTTGATTCTGTGACACCCCGAATTTGGAACCGTATGTCTTGTGTTTGTTACATGTGAGCGTTGGGCCCGGCCATGATCCTCAGCATGGGCAGCAGGTCGTCGGCATAGCGACACATCGGCCCGGTGCTCAGGTACTCCTCCTGTCGGCCAGTGGCAGGGGGGTGCACATTCTGGTTCGACACCACGCCTGAGAGAAGACACAGCTGTGAGGGCGGAGCTACACGAGTTTACATGCGCATACATCAAAGTCCTTATAGGAAAGTCTGGCCACTCGGTCGGCAGACATCTTGGTACGGTAAAAGTCCTTATAGGAAAGTCTGGCTACAGGGCAAGACATCTTGGTAAGGTCAAAGTCTTTATTGGAAAGTCTGGCCACACGGCAGCCATCTTGGTAAGGTCAAAGTCTTTATTGGAAAGTCTGGCCACACGGCAGCCATCTTGTTATCACCTCCAGGCAGAAAACCATATCCAGGTGAATGGAGAGAGCCATAACTACTCTTTTAATGGTTGGGACATGAAATCACGAGTCAAAACGCATTATTCTTATACATCTACTACATATTTGCATCTGTCGCATTGCCATCGTTTCTTCCAACTCTCTCTTCCAGAACTCTCTAAACGGCCTGTCTCTTCTATAATGTCTCTGGCGGCATGAACGTGATTGACACTCACCCTGTGTGGGCTTGTGCCCGAACACGCCACAGAAGAAACTGGGGACGCGTATGCTGCCGCCGATATCCGACCCCAGCCCAATTACAGAACCTGCTGAACCCAAAAGACTGCCTTCTCCACCTGGGTGGGAGGAGGGGTAGAGCATAGTGCGTGTTATTACATCTTTGTCTCACATTAAAGCAATGGTTTTCAAAGTGGGGGGCCGCGACCCCCTTGGGGGCCACCAGGGGGCGCCGGAGCGGGCCTCAGCATATTGGGTAAAATATGAGAGAAAAAGAAAGAATGTATTATTTCAAATGATTGTAGATAAGTATTTATTATAAAACAGAAACATATACAGCATATCTTATTTACCGTGCCCCTTTCCAATTGCCTGCCAGGAAAACTATCATGCGATGTTCACTTTGTCAAGAGTTTAGCAAACGTGACCAAGATATTGAGAAATGGGTCCTAGCGATTGGAGAAAAAACTGTCATTTGAAGCATAACCTCCAGTTTACTAACCTGAGCTGCCCCCTGGTGTTCGTTCCAGGTCGTACGGGTTGTTGGTGATGCCGTACAGGTGGTTGTGGCACTCTGACCACAGACACAGCTCGCTGGTGTTGGTGACGCCCAGGGGAATGGCTCCCGCCCTCTTCAGCAGAGCTACCGGTGGGGCGTCTGTGGTGGCCAGCACCCCACGCCTGGAGATCAACCCCGTAGTGTGGGGCATGCCTGGGGGGGGGGGGGTTATTACAGTAGGTACAGTATTGTTAGCTAGGGGGATGGAAAGGGGTATTAGCTACAGTATTGTTAGCCACTGAGGTGGGGGGCTTTAGTTACAGTATTGTTAGCCACGGGGTGGGGGCTTATATTGTTAGCCACGGGGGTGGAAGGAGGGGTGTTATTGCTACAGTAGTAATAGTAGTAATAACAGAGTATATCATTTAACGGACCGGTTCCGACCGACGGCACTTCCACATTCGATTTTTGGATGGAGGGGGACGATTTTTCACCCTTTATGCAGACCCAGTGGCCCATGCATGTCAATGGGAGGTACACGGATTTCACCATACTGTTGCCCATTATTTCTCTCTGGGGGAGATATTTGGTATTTTGAGTATATTACATTAGATCCCATTAAAGTACCTGCAATCAATATGAGCCCACAACTGCATTTCTGCAGCAAACTGTTTTGAGATAAATACACTTTGTTTCAGGCCGTGCATGGTAGATTTAGTTGTCTGTGCACTGCTATTTGTCAGCGTCCACAGCAACATGTCATTGGTGATATGCCCAATTATTCAGCGTGGGGCGGAGCTTCTGAGGGAGCAAAACATAAGTGTTTTGTTTTGATCAAGTTAAAAAATAAACAAGCTTTCTCCAGAGAATGATTACCTGTCTTTACAGGTTGTCTACTGCATATATGAGCAGATGGACTGAGGTGCGTTACCCTGTAGAGCGATGGCCTCTTTGACAGACAGCGGGACTCCCAGCAATGGCAGTCGGTCCTCCAAGACCTCCTCCCCTCCCGTCTCCTCCTCAATCAGCTTGTCCACCTGGGCTGCTTCCTGCAGAGCAGGACCAAACCTGGTGGAGAGGCACCGATGAAGACGCCGTGTTCATCTGGTCTAAAGCCCCACGTACTGTATGACAAAGATCAAGACGCCGTGTTCACCTGGTCTAAAGCCCCACGTATGACAAAGATCAAGACACCGTGTTCATCTGGTTTAAAGCCCCACGTATGACAAAGATCAAAACACCATGTTCAGAGCAGAACCAAACCTGGTGGACAGGCGCCAAACTTGACAATAATTTGGAAGGGGCAATCCGAGATTATTTTGTTAGAGATACGAGGCAATTTCAAACACGATGAAGACAGCCATCTGAAACGTCACGCCAAGTACGGTACATTTATTTATAAAGCACGTTTAAAATCAGGCCAATGTATGCTGAACAATGTGCTGTACAAAATACAGTTACTGTACAAAGTAATGCGACTAACAACAAATCAAAACAGTGAAACACACAACAATTTAGGATAATTTAGACAAAGGCCATGCATGAATAAAGATCAGTTTTTAAACTTAACGTCATGGGGGATGACCTGATGGATAGAGAGAGAGTATTCCACAGTCTCAGGGCCACAACTGAAAATGCACGATCACCCTTAAGTTTTCCTCCGAGACTGTACGAATAAGAGGGGCTGATAAGATGTTCTGAGCGGCATTTGTAGTGTTCTACAGCGTAAGGAGAACTCAGAAGAAGTCAGAGTGGGACTGTGGCACTCCAGACCATATGTGTTAAGTCCCTCTCACACAGCACAGGAGAGTTTAATTTTGGCCACAAGAGGGCAGACTGAAAGTGGTCGCAGCCAAATAGAATGGCAACATGTGAATTCTGAGCATTTCACGGCAATTGTAGGACAGATTATTCAGGTATTACTTCCTCTTCTCGAGAGCTTCAGTTTTAATTCGCCTTGAGATGTGTCTACGCGCAGACACAGATATAGCATGTTAGGTTAACAGTGGATCAGGTTTAAATAAAACTTACATAAAGGACAAAGAAACATATAATCAATCATTGTCATGTTTAAGATGTAGGCCAAGCCTATAACGGCGTTCTGATCCAGAAATGCACCCAATGGGATGAGATAGAAGGATGTTGTTACCTGTCCTTTACCATGGCGTTAAGTAATGGGTTGACCTCCTGGATCCTGTCAATATAAGCCTGCACCACCTCCACACTGCAGACCTATGCGACAAAGACCACATTTACACATAGGCTATGCTCTTAAAATAAGACAAAAGTGGGTGATAGTAAGCCTAAAAGGCTATAGTCAGTGGATTCAACGCTCTGGTTTGTCAAAACAGACCACTGGAAAAATAGAGAAGTGTAAACGCATACTTTGACTAACAGATTCGTGTTTCGATTACGCACCTCTCTCTGACGAATCTTCCGGGCAAGCTGCGTCGCTGAAAAGGTCAGTAACGGGTTGGTGGCGGGAGAAAGTTTACGTTTCTCTGGGCTCCGTAAGGAGAGGAGGCGAAACACACCGAAGAGAACCATAACGAACCCCCGGAGCACCCATGCCCGCAACAACCCCAGAAGACGCAGTGCCATAACTACCCAACTCCTCTGCTGCTTCCCTAATTGCCTCGAATGAGTTTCGCTCCGACAGCGGCAGGTCCAAGAATGACCAATGCCTTGAAATAGTTAAGCAATAGACTTTTGCAGGCAGTTCCCCAGACATGGATAAGTCCTACACCTAGTTCAATACTAACATTCAAAGAATAGCTCAATTGAAAAAGGTAACATCATTTTTTAAGCATAAACATAATGCAAAATCATAATATGAACGCAACACACACAGGTCAGAATGCTTATTATTATTTCCAGGACTATACCTATGCCTGACAATCAAAACTCTAAATTGCTAAATAAAGAACTGATGTTCAAACACTTTTTTGTTAAATTGATAAATAATGATTACGATCACGGTCTAGTTCGTCTGGTTTCGTTAAAGGAAATATAAAAAACGTTAAAATATATAAAAAATTTAAAAATATAAAAAACGTTAAAGGAAATATAAAAAAATGATACAGTAAGAGCATATGACCACAAGATGGCATTATCTGTTTAGCTAGTATATTGCCACGGTCATTGCCGATGTAATGAAAGAAAAAAGTGCATCATCGATGTGTGTGAATCTGAATCCACACCCCTTTATTGAAATCAGCTTGCTGTTGGCTGTTTGAATGCATAGTGCGATATTCTGCTCTAATACCAGTATTATTAATACTAGTAAATAGACAGGGATACACAAAAAAGACACTAGCCTATTGACTTTTGTTACTGTCATCATGATTAACATGTCACACATCAGCTTTATTGTACAGGACAGTAGCCTCTTTGCCAATATTAGATAATTTTGAGCTAGCATCAAATGTAGTCCCACTGTATTGTTAAAGATTAGACTGTTTTGTTTTGCTTTAAATTTAACAAAATCATATTCAGAGAATAAAGATGCAATCATTGCATTTTCGAAAAGGCATAGAGAAGTGCTCAACTTGAGCTAGGCCTACATCTGGGGCAGGCTGAGGGGCTCATTTCTCAATTCAAACAAATATTTGAGAACAAAATATTGTGTCGCAGGAACACTGGTTTGGGATGATTTCAGGTATTATTTATATACATTTACAATTTAAGTATGGATGTAACTGCAAGGACATTTAACCTCCCTCCTAACCCTGATTAAATTAATTCAAAATGCCACCACTATTACCACCACTAAACGACACACACACACACACACACATACACGCCTCATCTTTGATAGTATAATCGTGCAAATATATAACTAACTTATCACCTGAAGCAGAAAAAAAAAACAGTTCTTCAGTTCTTAGCCCGTAAAATGAAACTCGGCTTTGACAAAATAACACGGGCGTGTAGAGACAAGATGAGGGAATTTGTGGACGCAGATTATTGACAGTGTTTACGTCCTGTATCAATTCATGAGAAAGGCACACACATTACAGAGACGTTGAATTACATGTAGACTCAGCTATCTTGGAGAAAGATTATTGATTTATGAACTCAAAGCAAAAACACCTCTCCCTTCAATGCCATAGAGGATAATCCTTCAGGACCCTATTTCCAGAGCCAGGGCTCTGTAGGAACACCAGATTATTTGTTTCCCAGCGCACACACTCAGAATGGGCATCTAGAGCAGCCAGTCGGGAGATACTCACTGAAGTTTACAAAAAGTGTATGAGTTTACAATCTCCACCTTTAAACTTGTATTTAAGAAATGCATGTCACTAGGTAAAGTCTGTCATCTAAATATGTTTGAATGCTTTTGTAGACACATGCCTTCAGAGTAACACTATACCATACACACTACATACTCTCTCTCTCTGTCACACGCAGGCACACACACACACACAACACACAGACAGATACATAGACATACAAAACAATAGAGCTTAGCTTGGAGGGTTTTCGTATATTGATTTTCATTCTTTCTCTTGCTTGTCTTGTGTCAGCAATGCAACACCGGTTGTAGTAAAAAAAAAAAGAAGAAGGAATTATTCTGACTTTCACAATAGAAGATGATCTGTTTCAACAAGATAGTCAATCAGTATCTTGATATTTTCATAAGATTCCTCAGGCACATATGTCTTCAACCACTAATGAATTTCAGTTGAGAATAAGTAGGTTTGTAGGTTTTAAAATACCAACAATAAATAAAAATGTTGTCATTTTATCATAGCTGTATAGTTACACGCATTGTATTCCGTATAACAAGATAATTGAAGAGAAAGCTGCACCCGGCTAAAGGAATGGTTATTTACTTAACTATTCCCTATAGCCACTTACGTTTTGATCCACTTCCCTGAATCTCTGTTGTGCCCTCGAGAGCAATATAGCGGGAGACATTTGTCTCCTGGGTCCAGCAGGAATGGATTAGAAGTGTGTGTGTGTGCGTGTGTGCGTGTGTGTATGTGTGTGTGTGTGCGCGTGCATATGGAGGATAAGATATAGGGTGTGTATTTTGCGTCCATGTTCAACGTGGCTCTGCCCTGCATGTGTAGCCCAGTGCAGTAAAACTAATGCGATGTGACGGAGAGCTAAACAAACTTGGTGCAGCGAAAGAGAATGAAACAGAACACTTACTGTACTGTTGTTTTTGCCTCCCCCATGCACGATGTCTGTGTAACCGGCAGGTAGCGTGTGCGTGTGCCTGGTGCATGCGCACATGCATGCCTTCCAACGTGCATGCGCTCAAACACCTGTAAATTGTGCAGCGCGTCATGATATTAAGCCGTGGTCAGCTCCCCATACCCATCCAGATATCCTACGCCACCGAGGCTTTCATCACTTACTCACCCCCCCCATTCGGTCCTTGGGGGCCCGGGCATGCACGTGAAGCAGCTGGCGCGCTATACACGAGCCAATTAGAGGCCCCCAATGGCCCCCCTGCCTCGCAGGGGGGGAGGAGGAGAGGAGGGGTGGGGGGCAAACACAGTGACTGGCAGTGCTAAGCATCGTTAGCTCCCACAAAGGGTCCCTGATGAGGGTGCTGTGCAGGTGGGACACACACAGGTGTCTCTGGACCCGGGTCCACGACTGTTGGGTTGTACTGTGCTCCCTGGAGCTGGTATACTGGGAGGCTTCCACTGGGAGGCTGGCCGACAAGCTTAATCATGCCTGTACAGCGCACCGTGTTCCACAACAGCTCGAGTCGGTATCACTGGAAAGCAGACGAAGTGTTTAGTTGCATGCGTGGCTTTGGTATAGCAGAATTACTATTGCAACAACACACCATCAGTGGGGTTAAACTAACCTGTCTCACGACATCCTAGCCCATCTCACGTTCCCTATTAGTGG
>JAODTR010033454.1:0-12654 GCA_025399935.1 Amblyopsis rosae | reverse complement strand
GTGCAGGGCTCCAGTGGTGGAGTATGGGGCTGTAGTATCATTATCAGCAGTGGTAGAAGGATGCAGGGCTCCAGTGGGGGAGTATGGGGCTGCAGGTGAGGCTGGCATAGGGGTGGTTAGGGCAGCAGGGTCTAGGGTGGTGGACGGGGTCTCCGTGGAACTGGCTGGGACTGCTGTGGTAGCGGGAGTGGCTTTATGTGTGGAATCAGGAGTGATAGTGGCCGTGGCCATATCCATGACTACAGAGGTAGTGGGCGGGACTGTCGGCACAGTGTCTGGGTCGACTGTGGAAGATGGCCAGGCGCGGGAAGAGCTCACCGGCGCCGTGGCACGCGCCGTGGACTGGGACGCGCGAGGAGCGCTGTAGGTTGCCGTAGGAACGCTGTGGGTGGCCGTAGGAACGCTGGCGGCCGTCACATGAGTGTCGTCCACGCTTGTGGACTTGGGCGTGGACGACAGCGCAGTAGAGGGTTCGTCGTGAGGCGTTGTGGACGGAGGCCCCTTTATTGTGGAGGATGACGGCAAAGCAGAGGTTCTTCCGGGTGGTGTGTTGTTGTTGTTGTTGCTGTTGTGGGTGTTGTGGTTGTTGTTGCTGGCAGGCGACTGCACAGTGTGCGTGGAGGCCACATGTGTGTTATGGCCGGGGGACATGTCAGTGGGGGTGGACAGACCAACAGTGGAAGCGACGTTTCCATCATGGGAGATAGACTGGGGGAAACCCAACGAGTCTGTTGAGCTATGGGAATAAACCAGTGAGTCTGTGGCACTCTGGGAAAAAAACAGTGGGTCTGTGGAGCCCTGGGAGAAAAACAGTGGGTCTGTGGAGCTCTGGGGAAAAACCAGTGAGTCTGTGGAGCTCTGGGACAAACCCAATGAGTCTGTGGAGCCCTGGGACAAAACCAGTGGGTCTGTGGAGCCCTGGGACAAAACCAGTGAGTCTGTGGCGCTCTGGGAGAAAACCAGTGGGTCTGTGGAGCCCTGGGACAACACCAGTGGGTCTGTGGAGCCCTGGGAGAAAAGCAGTGGGTCTGTGGAGCCCTGCGTGTTGTGGGACGCTGAGGAGACACTGTACATGGCTGCTCCAGACGCCCGCTCGACACGAGAAGTTGAAGAACCCTGGGTGCACGTTGACGCCGGGGCACCGGACGACAGGTCAGCCGCGACAGCACCTGTGACGAAGGAAGGCTCTGATTGGACGCTGCTGAGCACGTCCAGCTCTGTGATGGAGGTCGTCGATGACGACGACGATGCGTCTGCTACCACATCTCTCGTTGCGGTCGCCGTCGACGACCTCCTGGTCAGGGATCGGCTGGGGTCACCTGGAGGAGACCTGTTTGTTGTCACATCGCCGAGTCTCAAGGTCGTGGCCTCGTGGGGATTGGTCCCGTGGATCTGGGCTGTGCGAGAGGAGGGCTCGTTGTCGGCGGTTACGGACACTGTTGCCAGGGCAGGGTCAGTGCTGCTGAATCCCAAAGGGTCATGTGTGGATGAATATGAGTATGGTGGTAAGACAGGGCTTGAGTCTGGCAACAAACAAGGGGAAAACATGTTAACTAAACACACATTAAAGGTGCAGAAGGTCTAGCTGATATCTGTTTTACAACTAAAACACCTCAATTCAACACCATAGGGTGCTCCCTCAGAAGCTCCGCCCCCCAACATTGGACACACATTGCCAAGGCTAGGATAGTGTTGTGTGGTGCGGTCTGCACCACTTTGTTTGTCTTCCCATTTACAGAGCCAGGTCTGTGTAGATACACCAGATATAGTTTTTTCTCCGCACACACGAGGAGCTACTGTACACCATAACGTGAGAATCCTCTGCATTTGACATGAAGTGTATTATCTAACAATCGTAGCAATCAGTCACCCGGTTTGCATTTACAGTAAATGTAAAAATACAGACAGCTATAACATTTATGTATAGTTCAAAAAAGGCTATAATTCTGCAAGGTTAAAATCCTTGTCATGGTGCCAGCAATCCTAACAGATTGATGATTAGCTAATGGCTACACCTGGTGATGTTTTTCCTGGTTTCATCAATGGGGCCTATGGCCGGTAGCTGTGCAGTGAAGTTAATCCTCACTCATAGGACGCTCTGGCAACGCAGGCTGGCCGTGGGTTTTACTCTGCCTTGTAGAGTCAAGTCAAGTCAAGTCAGTTTATATATAAAGCACATTTAAAAACAACCAATGCTGACCAAAGTGCATTGCTGCCAGAGAGCAGCCGCTCTCTGGGATCGGGGGAGATCGGGGTTCGATTCCCCGAGGGGTACGGACGATCTCCGTCACACAAAGACTCTCCATTGCTCCTCACCAGTTGTCCTACCTGGGCACAAAGGTGTAACCCTGACGTAATCTCCCCCCGTATCGACGTCATAAGTGGTCCATCTGGAATATCGCGTCTCCGCCAATTCGGTACTGCGCTCGTCGTGGCACCTCCCGAACGCGGGCGCACTCCCGCACTCGCCGAGCGCGACGCTGAGTGACACGACCGCCTCGCCGCCGCTCGTATCAGCCCAGAGGCACCGCGAGGACTGCGCATGGAGCAGCCGCATGTCGGGCGTCCACTCCCAGCGCTGAGCGGCGCTCCTGGGGTCGCAGGGGCCCAGGGTGACTGCCAGCGGGTCCGGTGACAGGCACAGTTCCTCTGGGATCTGCATGATGAGGAATCCCGCTGAAAGAGAAACGATTGAAGCGCTCAGAGGGACTGGCTTGTCGTACATGCGTTACAAGTTAGGCCTAATGTGTAGGCTATACTTCATATGACATTTATGTGGTCTAATAGGTTTTATATAGCCTATAGGGATGGTTCTCTAGATTATTATTTTTTAAATTGTAATAAACTATCCATGTATAGGGTTAGCTAATTGAAAAGATAACGTGTATGACAACTGTAATGCCTATGCTACTGTCATAAAAATATAGGCAGCTATATTTATAAGGCATTATAGTTCATATATAGGCTATATATAACTATCATATGTAGACCCTACATCGCAGTAACAATCCTCTTTATCGAATAAAATATGTGATGTGAAGTTTGTAAACATAGACGAGTAGCATATACCTTGTAAAAATCTATTTTGGTTGAGGTTAATAGTGGTTGTAGGCTATTGCAAATTAGCGGACTTTCATACAAGTTCAAAACATTGAACAGGTTATAAAACTATAACTGTATCCACTGAAACTGATAGTTAATCCGTAATTTCAGGGTCAAGGCAAACTGTTTATCAGTTTCCGTTGTTAGATATAGTTATCAACTTTCACACTGCACATAATATAAACATGGCAAGGACATGTCACAGTCTTACTTACATGTAGCCGTAAACCGCAGGAATATAAACAGAATAAAAAGCGAATAATCCATGTTGCTTTGGTGTATTTGTGTGCGGCCACTACGTTCAGATGAGCAGAATACAATGTGTGAAGGGAAGTGCGCATTCTGGGGAGGAAAAAGCCACCGAACCGCGCTTCCTTCTATTCAGTGTTTTTTTGGGGGGTGTCATAGTAAAGCAACAGTTGCTCATCAATGTGGAAACGCACCTTTTCGTAAATAGCACAGTCCAGCGCACATCCCGCGTTGACGGGTAATGATCCTGCCACCCATCATATAAACATTAGCCTGTACTGTAGGCCTGTTGTGTCATTTAGTGTCTATATTTAGAATATACAACAAGTCTAATCATGTCTACAGACAACATAAATAAGGAGCAATAAAATTTACCACATTTGCTTTTTTTTCATGTTATAGAATTTAACAGCAAGTATTTATTACAAACACATGCATACACGTGCCACAATATTACCAGGCAGTGGGCTGTATAAGAATACCAGATTTTTGGTGGGGTAAATTACATGAAAACCTGTTTCTGATGCCTGCTCCATCTGAGAAAATGTGACTACACACCTGAAGTAGTTTTCAGGGATTCTCTCAAGGAGTTTGAGTATTAATAAACAAATAATCTTTCAAGAAATTACATTTAGAATGTATGTCCTTATTCCCCAACTTTTGATATAGCCAACAATATCATTTAGCCTACTGAAATGTTACAATCATTATTTGGTCACGCATGTTTTGTATGTAGACTCTATGCCTTGTATGTAAAATAAAGGTTTAATAAAATATGTATAGGCTATCTGTGGCTATAAAGTATTACTGCTCAATCAATGGCTAAACAGTGCTAATAATACACTTGGCTCAGCAGAGGCAAAACTCCGTTACCTTGCTCTTCATGAGTCATAAATATAGAAATGTTCCATGTTCATTTTTCAGACAAAAATGCAATGGTGTAAGAATTATAGAACATTTTCAAAAATACAGACACACATTGATATTATACAAAATAGAGAAAAAGTAAACAATAAAAATTGAAATATGATCAGTGAACAACAAATCAATCGGTACAATACTGTGTCATGTTTCACTACACACACAGTCTCCTGTATTCCAGGGATTTGGGAAATATGAGTAAAAGACAGACATATTCTCCACCCATTCACATCCTCTAATAAACCTGCTCAGTCCCTCAGTCCTCACAAACTGGCCATGTTAGACTTATTCCAATGTGGATACCAACGGTGATTAACGATCCATTGTCCATGAGAGCTTCATCCCGGTCCAGTCAGTGTGAGCCCATGTTGTTCTTAACAGGTTAAACTGTCCTAATTCTGTGTTTAAAATCTAATATTATTTACTGTGAACAGATACACTATATGTGAGCCACTGTCAACAACTACCATATTAAAACAAGATATCAACTATTTAAAAGCAGCTGCCACTGTACAATGCAACATCTTATTCAATGACTGACCACATGGTATTACTCCACCTCAGCCCCTCTACATACAATACAGCTAAAGTTGCCACAGATATGTCATAAGTGTCATGTCTAACTTGAAAACGTAAAATGTATGTAAAAGCCCATACGTCAATGGTGCGAGCTATACTTTCCTTTATGGGGAAAAAATAATAAAAATTGCTCACACCAAAATCTCATATCGTCAATCCAAAAGATAAAATATTGCTATAAATGCTATAAACTAGACCCTCACTCTTCCAATGTTATCGTTTTCTAATCTCTTTGGATTCTCTTTCCTGTCTTCTCTGTGTTTACCATGATTCAGTAAACACCCTTGTTACCTCATGGGGACCCCAAGCTGTCTCACAATGCAACTTAAACTTAGTTTCATCAGCTGATCTGACAACAACTTACTATTTAAAATCAGTTAGATTGAGCTGCCCAGGATCTATGCCAATATACACTGACTGACTTTTGGATTAAACCTTACGTGTAAAGTAAACTATTAAGGAGTAAACTGTTAATTAATAAAGTATACTAAGATGTAAACTGAATGAGTTAACTAAACTATTAAGGTGTAAACTATTAATGAGTAAACTACTATTTAGTGTAAACTATTAAGGTGTAAACTATTAATGAGTAAACTATTAAGATATCAACTATTAATAACTCTGAGGTACTGGAGGGGTTTCTCCAAATTATTTGTTCCCAAATGTATTTTCTTGTAAAAATGTAAATGTCAGAAAATATACATTAACATGAATACAACCTGTTCTATAAATATATAAATCTGTCAATTATTTGAATGGCTTAGTGAGTGGCCTACTACTACTTTTACACATGGCGCTATAGGTCACCCTACACATTATTGTTAGACCAGAAACTAAATATTTGGTACCATATGTGATAGGGGGTCCCTGTGCTGTGTTTCTGTCAGCCAAGGGGTCCTTGGCCCGAACAACGTTGATGACCTCTGTGATAGTCTGCTGGGAGACAGGTGGGGGTGGGCTGGTGGTCTGAGTACCCAGGCTTGTCTACGTATGACGTACGTTAGTCTTGTCTCAACCGTTCTTGAGAACGCTTGCTATATTGGATCAAAAAATAATAATAATAAAAAATAAATTAAAAAAACACAGCTCCATTCAATACTATAGGGTGCTCCATCAGAAGCTCCACCCCCCACATTGGAAACACATTGAGAAGGCTAGGACATTGTTGTTGTGTGCGGCCTTCACCGCTTCGTTTGTGTTCATATTTACGGAGCCAGAGCTGTTGTCTTTCATGTTTAATATTTATGTGGTATTCGTTTTTATATACTTGGCTGGAACAGTATTTCCTCCCCGAGTGGGATAATAAACTTGACTTGAATAGCTTATCTTGTGCAAATATGCAGTACAGTGGGGAGAAGATACACTTGCTGAGTGCGTGCCTGAGTGTAGCTCACCTCCTGTTGGCTGATTGGCAGCAAGGAAGCTCCACCCTCTTCAGGAAGTCATGCTGCATAACCCCATCTGCACCGGTCGGGTTTTGGTGGATATGCACAGTGTACGGCGTAACCTATGTCGATATACAGTAGAGCAGTGACTAATGCTCTGGGATTCTAAAGCCATCGGTCTAAAAAATATGTTCAATTAGAAAATAATGAAAATTAAAAAGCTTGTTGATATTTGATCTCGATCAAAAGAAAAAATACCTCCCACTTCAGTGTCATATTGTGCTCCTTCATTAATACCGCTCCACACATTGGAAAAGCATTGCGAAGGCTAGGATATTGGTGCTGTGTGAGGTCAGATATTTGGTGAATTTAAAAAAATGTGTATTAATCTGAAATATCTTACTATAACTTTAATGAGATAAGGGTAGGGTACTACATTCTGAAGATTGTTCAAATACAGTGCTATTACAGAGCAATATTATAGAATGAATGTAATGCTTCAGGAACAAAAATGGGCATGATGTATATTTATAAACCTATTTATATAGATAACGTTTCTACGCCATCCATTTCTCCCCCAACCCTCCACCCCCAACATTTACCTTTTGCTAGGTCCTATAGGCTGCAGTATCCACATGTGAGAAACACAGCAGTACATCCTTCTGGCTCATAATGTGTCTTGCGTAAAGTGTTTTGTTCAAGCAGACAGGCAGAGTGATTATAGTGACATTCTAGCATAATGTATTTACACGTGTGGGTAGTAATTTGGGCGATGCCCTTGCAGAAAACACTTAAAACGTCACACATCCGATTTAAAGGGTTTTGCTTTCTGTAAACTGGAGTGGAGAGTGTGTTGTGGGTGTGGTTCACTGGAAGGGAGCAGGTGTGGAAGGTGAATAATCACCTGCCTCTCTTCATATGCAGGGGAGCTGGGCAGAACAGGAGATGAGATCCAGCTTGTTTGCTAGAGCCTGCAGGTCCACTGAAGGCCACTGAGCACTGTGTTGTTACACTAAATACATGGTTGACTGTTTGTCAAACGGAACCCTGCTTGTTGTGAGTGTGTTTGTCCGCAGTGAGTTAGGGAAGGCATTTGGCAGTTCTGCGGGGGCGCTAAAACATAATCCAAGACTGGAATGTAGCCTATAGTCTACCTACGGTACCTTTACGGTCAGCTTGTCAGCCCACCGTGACCCTCACAGGAAACCTCCTCTTCCTTTGCAATTAGAGGCATCCTTCTCAGCCAATCGGTGCTGCGTGACCTTACGGCACACGCCCAGACCCATGACCTGGTGCAGAAAGATATATGGGCTGGCCCGGTCTGTGAAGAGGTTCAGGACTGACATGGCACGCTAGCTGTTGGCCAATAGAACGCAGGCCTGTCGCGGGCAAATCTGTTATTATGTTACACACTTCATCTCACACTTATCTTAAAAAGGTTTATTAAATTGGCTTTATTTAACAGTGTAGCCTACGGGACATTTAAGAAGGCCTATATCAGGATGTAGGCTAGCCTATTATAGGGTACCTGTAACTACCTGAATAGCTACCTGAAAAATAATGGAAATCATAAAATTCGATTATGAAATGGCAAGTGATAGGTGAAATGTCAGGGTGTTCCAGATGCCATCAAATTGTCTCAATTTTTTTAGGTGGGCTATTGCTTTGTAATTTAGCAGTAAAGAGGGAGAAATAATACAATTTCATTTGCATATTTTCCATAGATAAATAGCATTATAAACTTTTGCCCATGGTGGATGATGAAATAAGGTGCATGTGTGTAATTGAATGGACAAATTATAAAATACAGCCTGAGATTAAATTAGCACATTTAATGATACTATCTTTATAAAACATAAAGGCCTATTTCAGTATTTACATTTTGGTATTTGGATTGGAAAAAGCTGCATAGGAGCAAGACTCACAAGTTCTCCCAGTGTTTCATTTTTTATCTAAAACCCCAAATGCCAATTGTATTTGTACTTTGTAAGAAAGGCAATAATAATGAAGTTAGATGTCATATCAAACTTACATTTTTCAAGCAATTTTAAGCAGTATCCTCTTACTTGGCGTAGTCCTTTGAAATATTGGACAGCGCTGAACCAATCGGCGTTGCTACAAATGTTTTGATCGCATCATCTAGTTCTACCACATATTTTAAACACGCTTGACTTCAACGTCATCTAATCCACGCTGATTGGGTCACCAGCAGGGTGGCTGTGCGAACAGTCGAACATTAGTGTTCGGCAGAGCCATGGAAATAACATGGCTCTGCCGAACACTAATGTGAATGATCATGGTTTCCAGACTGTAATCTCAGCGAAAGAAATTTATCTGAGACCATAGTCGGACGGAGCATCAGCAGGATTCCACAAAGATATGTTAATATAAGACATACACTTTTACAGGTTGAGACTATATGGAATAGTCCTACACCCTTACACTAACAGCAAAATACAATCCCTCTCGCTGCCTCAAGATAGCAATATGCTTTAAGACCAACACAACCATTTGTTAATGTGAGTGCAGGACAGGAAAATAGCTAAGATACTGTAACAATACACTATTGTAAATCACTTTGCATACAAGTTGCTGTAATTGTAACTTTACTTTTATAAAATAAAACATGGCTTAGAAGTATATAACTAGTATATCTATAAATTCACTTGTAGTATATTTCAAGTTCAGTATAGTGGGATTTTCCAGCATGGTTCAGGGCGCCATACTGTTGGAATGGTAATTGCATTGTTAATCATGTAGTATTTGTGTTACATTGGATCATTAGATTATGTCAACATTTATGTGCACCGTGACCATACTGTCAGTGTGAAAGTTCTACTTCCTCATACCTTCCTATTTTTATATTTTAGTTCCTGGCTTTGCTCTTGGGAAACTAAATATAGTGTCCAACAAGAGCTAAATTAGCAGAATCTATATAATTTAAATATATATAACAGGAATAAAACCTGAAAATGTTGTTAAAGTAACTGATTTTTGCTAATTGTGTGTACTTTTTTTAACTAGGCTAGTAGGCTACGTATCTTTCTTAAAAAGTATATTTTAATTACTTTTGAGAGAGATTGAACAAAGCAAACGTTTTTCAGAGTGCACTCACAGGTGTTGAAGACTTGAAGATATTTGTATTCCCAAAGATCACAGTGGAGATGACAAGCAAACATTAATGGTTAAAGAGGTTGACCTCAAGTGTTAATGACTATGGTGCGCATCATTTAAGGGTTTGAGACCCTGTAGAGATACTATGTGGCTGTTATAGTTTATTATAATCAGTATACCAGGATATTATATAATGGTAGACAGAATATCCTATACTCAGTTAATTTAAGCACAGTTCTCAATTTCTTTCAAATACCCGGTGGGTGACATGGCTGGAGGCAGCCTTTATGGGGCCCTAAGCAGAATTCCTCTTCCTTTTCTTCTCAAGAATATGGCTTTTTTTTCCCCACCAAGTGTAGAGGAAATCGATATTCAAAGTGCTCTTGGGTGCCCTCTGGTGGTCATGAAGACCCTAAGCAGGCACCTAGCTCTTTTTTTGTGTATAAACAGGCCCTTTTGTCCTGATGTGAGGATATCTGTTTTGCATTTTAAGCTTTAGTGTTAACTCCCAACATGTTTATTCAAAGTGTAACTGCACCATAAAATGTGTTAATTTAAAACTTTTTAAGCTGTAAACAAAGTAATAGAATTGACCTGTGTTTAGACAAATCAATGTTACAATTGACAAAATTCCCGTTTTTATAAAAATCTGCATTTTATGTGCTGAAAACAGAACTACACGTCATACCCATTAAAAATCACTCCAGGAAACCTGGCTGGTTGTAAAAGGTACAAGTAGTACGCTCATACATCATCAAATTCAAATGTTGGTTCCCCTCAAAGTTGTAGTGGGTGGAGCGCTGGGGTGCAGTTACACTTTAACTCTTTGGAGTCTGGGGGCATTTTTCTAGCCTTGCAAAACCATCCTAATCTCGCGAGCTTCAGTTTAATTTTTTATTAAGAATCAGTCTGGAAAGCCTCGGAATCATTTTGAATGTGTCTGAGTAGCAACTGAACTTTCCAATCAGCTTGGTGTTTACAGCTACACGGGCGTGGTTTAGGTGTGCCGACAGCAAAAACGACCAGATGGTTCATCCAATCAACTGCCAAGTATCAGCAACACTACGCTCACCAGCAGCATCATCAGCAGCAGATGTTGCTGAAGCAGCAGCATAGCCAGCAGCATAGCCAGCACAATAGCCAGCTAACTTTGGGAAAACGCTGTAGGTTGCCGTAGGAACGCTGGCGGCGCCGTCCACGCTTGTGCCTGCGGTGGACTCGGGCGTGGACATCGCCGTGATGGAGGGTTCATCTCCAGGCGTCGGAAACGGAGATGCCGTTGCTGTGGAGGATGAGGTTCTTCTGGGTGGTGTGCTGTGGATGAGGTTGAGGTTGTTGTTGTTGTTGTTGCTGGCAGGCGACTGCACAGTGTGCGTGGAGGCCACATGTGTGTTATGGCCGGGGGACATGTCTGTGGGGGTGGACAGACCAACAGTGGAAGTGACGTTGCTCTCATGGGAGATAGACTGGGAGAAAACCAGCGAGTCTGTGGCACTCTGGGAAAAAACCAGTGGGTCTGTGGAGCTCTGGGGAAAAACCAGTGAGTCTGTGGAGCCCTGGGACAAAACCAGTGGGTCTGTGGAGCCCTGGGACAAAACCAGTGAGTCTGTTGAGCCCTGTGTGTTGTGGCAAGCTGAGGAGACTGCAGGAAAAGACTGGACAGCGCCCGTGGCTGCGTCATATGCGTGATTGATGGCACGAGATGTCAGTGAGTCCTGGGTGCGTGGCGTGGCTGAAACGCTGACGGACACGTTGGACAACCGGTCAGCAGCTGTGTCTGGGGAAGGCTCTGATTGGATGCTGCTGAGCGCGTCCAGCTCGGTGACAGAGGTTGATGACCACAACGCATCTGCCACCACATCTGTTGTCGTCGTCGCCGCCGCCCTCCTGGTCAGGGATCTTATGGGGTCACCTCGAGGAGCCCTGATAGACGGTGCGACACTGCGGGTCTGGGCTGTGCCGGAGGAGGAAGAGGGCTCGTTGTCAACGGTTATGGACACTGTTGCCAGGGAACGGTCAGTGCTGCTGAATCCCAAAGGCTCATGCGTGGATGAGTATGAGTCTGGCAAGGGAAAAACATACGTTAACAGTAAACACACAATAAAGGTGCAGAAGGTAGTTGATATTTGCTTACAACAAAAACACCTCAATTCAATGCCATAGGGTGCTCCCTCAGAAGCTCCGCCCCCCAACATTGGACACACATTGGCTGAGATAGTGTTGTGTGGTGCGGTCTGCACCACATTGTTTGTGTCCCCATTTGCAGACGCAGGACTGTAGAAGCCCCACATATCTTTTTTTTCTCAGCACACATAAAGGGCAGTTATATAAGACCGCGAGGAGATCCTCTGATTTTGACATAAAGGGCTTATCCGGGGTCGGGTCGCGGGTGCAGCAGCTCCAGCAGGGGACTCCAAACTTATCTTTCCAGATCCACATTATCCAGCTCTGACTGGGGGATCTCAAGGCGTTCCCAGGCCAGTGTGGAGATATAATCTATCCACTTAGTACTCCCTAGGGAGGTGCCCAGGGGGCATCCTTACCAGATGCCCGTACCACCTCAACTATCGCCTTTCGATGCAAAGGAGTAGCGGCTCTACTCCGAGTTCCTCACGGATGGCCGAGCTTCTCACTCTATCTCCTGTATATGAATGTGCATAATGTTATTTTTGTCTTCTTGTTGTTTACGGTAGGCTAAAGTAAACTCAAAACGATGTATTTTCAGTCCCCAACAATACACAGCTACGCCCCCCCACCCATTAACCAACACATACACACCCATATACCCACACACACTTATTCCCGATATACTGTAAGTGCTAGGTAGCCGATATTAAAAGTCTTTCATGCAGGTGTACTAGATTATTCTGAGGAAAACAATGTATCTCAGGCCAAACCAGGGCCTACTTGGCATTTTGCACCTTCCTTTCGAACATATTAAATATTAGGTGCTGTCGCAATCACCTGAAATAGCTTTTAGGCTTGATTGATCACATTGCATGTAGTAAATTCATGCATTTGCATGTTCCCTTCCTTTATTTTTCACATTAACATTGAAATTCCCCAAATTGCATATTCATTAAGGCAAGCGTCGCAAATGAACAGTATGTGCTATCTTTGTACTTTTAAAATAAGTCATCCCCCGTGTGCACACAGTTAGTACCTCATCTTACATAGATCAGTTTACGTGTAATTTCCAATCAAATTTTGACACGTTTTTACTCACACAATCCATCCATCTTCTCCCGCTTATCCGGAGTCGGGTCGCGGGGGCAGCAGCTTCAGCAAGGGACCCCAAACTTCC
>JAODTR010033443.1:0-20000 GCA_025399935.1 Amblyopsis rosae | reverse complement strand
TAGCAATATCTACGTAGCAATACGGACATCATAAAATATTAATTGGTGTTTCATTTCTAATAAGAGCGTAATATACAGATTACACTCAACATGTAACTCCCAAATAATTCACTCAAATGCGGATGAATGTTCGTGGACGCAGTGATACGTATATGCATAGCTATGGAAGCAGCACGCGACAACCCTGCTAAACCGAATGTGTTCGCTAGCAACTTGCTAACAAATCGATCTAAAACCAAGTAGACCACGACAAGCATTGAATAGTTTACGAAATATTAGAGAACACGGCACACGTGGCTAGCAACTACTCAAGAACAACTGAACAGTAGGTGATAACCCATAGATATAGAAGGTAGACTATGGATTCGCTCTATATCTACGCGCTAACCTGTTCAGGCTGGTGAGAGGTGTGATGCTCAAATTGTTGTCATAGTATTAAAATTATTATATGGATATATCGTGCTTTAGGTGTTTCTGCGTTATAGTTCCCCCAATTCAATATATTAAAGCACAGCACACAAAAAGTATCCGTTTAGTTTTCTATAATAAAGACATTTTGCATAAGTGGGCCTACGTCTTTGATATGGTTATTTCTCGACGAGAAAGCACATTTGAAGTGGGGAACAATTCCGGTACGACACTAGCCAGCAGGTTTGCTAAGCTGTCAAAATGGCCAAACCATTCTGCTTCACCCACCCTTCCCTGCGAGACAAACATACCACCGATTCCTGCGGAGATATTCGGCGTTTGTGCTCAACACACACATACCCAAAAACTGATTTTGTCACACAAAGCGCGTCAAATGTCAAAAACCGAATAGTGCAAGAGGAATTGATTTATATTCCATCGTAAGTCTCGGCCTAAATCCTTGCACCCAGCCCCAAACCACAATGGGCATCTTCCGTCGCAGGGAACGGGGGCCATCGTGGGGCCGATACTTTATCAAAATGTTACTTAATTCCTATATATAAGACTATAATCGGATAATATGGAGGTGAACTCACATTTTGAATGTACTGGGACTCCTGCTTTTATTCTCTGAACGATGGGAGTTATGAAGCTGTCCTCCGTTCGCTGCTCGGGGTATTCAGGGCAGTACCACTTCCGCCTGTTCTGACACTTCCGCTTCCTCTAAACCCCACCCCTCCCCCCGCCAGTATCCTTGGCGACCGCACTCCGGGGTTTACAAAGTATCTTGCAGGGACTTTGACGTCACGAAGTCCATAGCAACCACTACAGAATGACGTCGGCAGATCACCATAGCGACTGTCTCCATGAGGCTGCCGTCGTATCCGAGTTCACCATCGTGTCACCTGACAATCTGTGTGGGTTACAGAGATTTTGCAAGCAATACACAAGGCTACACTTTGACAGTAGCCTATTATGATAATGCTGACCAGTGTCTACCTGCAGTAGGCATAACAACAAACGTGAATGAGTTGGCAAATAAATCAATTAAATGAACCCCACCCCAATCAATCAATCAATCAATCAATCAATCAATCAATCAATCAAACAATCAATCAATCAATATAGCCTATATGCTGGACATACAGTAGCCTATGTGTGTGTGTGTGTGTCTGTCTGCGTGTGTGCGTGTGCCTGCGTGTCATTGATTAACCCATGGGAGATATTCGGCCTATATGATCAAACCACCTTACAAAATGTTTCAAGATACATTTAAGAGAGCAGTGTTTAGCTATGTCTAAACCAGGTATATGCCCTATGCAAACTCTCAGTAAGGATATTTGTTAAGTTACTCTGAAACCTACTTTGGACACATAACTGGACAGCCAGTTGTATTTTACTGGCCTGATACTCAGAGGGAAAATACCTTTGTAGACATGTAGACTCAGCTTATTACAAATGCAAATAATCAGTATATAATGTATTCATTTAATTGTCTTATATCCATTCTGTGCCTTTTTTATATATCTACTGAGTCACGGATTAGACTATTACAAAGACAAATACAATGTAGGCCTAGCCTGCTCTTTCTACTGGAGCAGATACAATTTTTAATGTGAAATGTTCAAGTGTACATTAAATCGACTCAATTGAAATGTGTGCCCAACTTCGATGTATTACATAGCCACTAGAGGGGACCAGAGCCTTAGTAAATGCATGTATGATGAACAGTATAGCCGTTTTCCATAATGTCTAATGCGAGTTAATGACAGAGAGAGAGAGAGAGAGAGAGAGAGAGAGAGAGAGAGAGAGAGAGAGAGAGAGAGAGCAAGAGAAGAGATGGGTTGCTCAGGGGAGAACTAATCCACAAAAACAAAGTAGTTAGTACCTGTTAGAAGAGAGAGAGAGAGAGTGTGAGAGAGAGAGAGAGAGCTATCATGTTTTATTATATGATGGACTGTGTTTTGTTTAAGCAGACAAAGCTTTTTCTTAATCATCTTCATGAGAAAGCTTTTTTCAGAACTGAATAGTCCTCCTGTCATATGGTGAATGTCCTGCACATTCACTTGAGCATATCAGCAGGAAAAACTGAATATTAATTATACATCTACAAAGTATACAGCATATGATTATAAAGCATGATTTCTCAACTATACAGAAGTGCAGTGTTTGGTCAACCCAAGACCCCAAAAGTGCTTCCGTGTCTGCCTACATTGTTTTGAAAAACAAGGGATTTCTACATGTAAAAAATTACTTTGATAACAAATTATTTTCTTACTTATGGAAGGGTGATTTATTTTTTGCACTGCATTATATTGCAATGTGGAATTGCATAATCACACTAGAAGATGCATTCTTGTTTATTATATATCACTTGCATTTTGAATATTTTATCCCCTCATGCACCTGCCAAAATGTCACACGCAACTCCAGAGAATTCTGATTCAGATTTGTAATTAATAATGAATTAATAATCTGCATCATAAGATGATAATGAGTAACTGTGGAGCTTCTGTAAATCAGCCAAATATACATAGCGACCTCAATCCCACACACACACACAAAGTAACACCGTGTTGATTTTGTGCCTATATGCCTATGTAGCTACAAGCTATATTCCAGCAGCTAGGGTCTATTGAAGGAGACTCCCAATCATCATCCATCTGCTGCTACAATCAATACAAAGTGATTTGTACCCCCCTTAACTCATCGCATGTCAATTCACATGCATATGCCTCTTTCAGCCATCTGGTACCAGTGTATTTGTTCATGTTAAGAGAGAATATATACATCTGAAACCAATCCTGCAAATTATGTTGGAGTTACTCACAGTCACTAAACAAATGGCAGAATACCAGTCCCCCAGACCACCAGACCCCCAATGGTTACTCACAGTCACTAAACAAATGGCAGAATACCAGTCCCCCAGACCACAATGACTCTTGTTGTCAACTGTCTCTCTCTATGCTCAGGAGGTGGCTTGATGGGAGATGCTGTTGCTCCTCCATGGATTGGCCCAGTTTACAGACAGATACAGCCCTTCTAATTCACCTTTTTAGGACAGTTCCCCATTGCTGGGCCTGCCACTCCCTTGTCTCACCACTGTGAATGTGTCTATGTGCGTGTGCGTGTGCGTGTGCGTGTGCGTGTGTTATCTAATGTAAGACTGAGACATGTTGGAAAAGGACAAGAGGACAGACAGACACACACACACACAATCTTGCTCATCATTGTGTAAAAGCAATATAGGCAATGCTGGTCAATATTATAAAAACATATAGCATTTGCAATTTGTAATGAAACAGATTAGATCAACAGTGCTCTCTCTCTCTCTCGCTCTCTCTCTCTCTCTCGCTCTCTCTCTCTCTCAACAATATGGTTGCCTCCTCCTTATGGCATCGGCCAGCGGTGCTTGAACCACCAAAGGGGCTATTGGCTAAGGTGCAGGTACACTTAGTTTATTTCTTTTGGTGTAGGCTTCATTGGATCCCACAGAGTATGTTGTTTTTATCAAGAGATAAAGGGGGACATGGGTTAATTCATTTGGAGAGTATAAAGTAGCTTTTAGATTACAGTTCATCCAGAGATTTTTGTATGGACCAAACCACCTGATATGGAGGCAGGTAGCAGATCTTATTTTGAGGCAGGTTGGAAATTTGGGCTTGGAAATAGCATTGTTTTTTACAAAGTGTGGTGGTTGGAGTCGTGGGGGAATTACACCATACTATACAAGTATAATTGATGCATGGCTTTCAGAATGGAACAGAATATAGCCCTACATTGGTTGCTAGAAGAGCCAATACTGTGTGGATCAAGGCTCGACATCACCCTGACCAGGGGTCAAAGCCTGGAGGCCAGATTCATTAAAGCAAGAATAGTGACTGTAAAGAACCTGACAGAACTGGCAGGTAGTGACTGGGACAAGGAAATATGTTCAATGCGGATTGTTGGCCAAATGTTGGAAAAGTTCAGGCAGGCAATGTCAGAAGAGGAAAAACAACTATTATGAGACTGGACTACAGGACTTAAAAGGCAGATGGACACTGATCCTTTTCCAAACATGATGGCTAGTTTGAACATAACGTAAGGGGAGCAAAGGTCAGTTGCAATGATTGTCAGGGGGCTAACAACAATAAACATGGACTTGGTGAGTGGGGCGGTTATAATGTTGAATAAGGCCAAGCTAAAGGACAAAGAAGGCACACCATGGAGGGCTCATTTTAATGCAGAGCCGGATCTCAGGCCAACTTGGCGAGCGCTGTATAAACCACTGTTGACCAAACGTGTAGGTGATTTACAATGGAGAATACTACATGGCATTATTGCTGTCAATGCTTTTATATCTGTGCTTAATCCAGTGGTGCAGAGTACTTGTCCCTTTTGTTTGGAAAGGGAGACAATATTTCTTTGTTTTGTGCATTGTTGTAGACTTTTGTTTGTTTTATATATTGACTTCTCTGTTTGGGTTATTTGAAGAAGTTTTTAGCAAGCGTGTTTTTATTTTTGGTATTGGTTATTCTAAGAGAGAGAAAAAGAAGTGTCAATTGTAAAACAATTTGATTGGGCAGGCAAAATTAGCAATATACACTATCAGAAAACTAAAAATAGAGACTGATAGGGATCAAGACGTGTCATCAATGTTCAAAGGGATGGTGAAGGGTAGAGTATTTCTAGAATATACTTTTTACAACATGATGGGTGATTTAGCGGAGTTCAACAGGGTGTGGGATTATAAAGGAGCTTTGTTTACGGTCAATAATGATGGGATTATATTTTGTATATAAAACATTACATTGAAACATAAAATGGAATATACTGTTGTCTAATTAAAAAGTGCTGTTAAAACTAAAAACTAAAAGCTCTCTCTCTCTCTCTCTCTCTCTCTCTCTCTCTCTCTCTCTCTCTCTCGCCCTCTCTCTCTCTATACTGTATGTATATATAAATGTATATAATTCAGGTCCTTCATGCTTATTCTAAATGTTTATGTTTTGTGTGTGTGTGTGTGTGTGTGTGTGTCTGTGTGTGTGTGTGTGTGTGTGTGTGTGTGTGTGAGAGAGAGATGGAATTAGAAAGTGAACCCATGTGTCTCCTCGGACGCTCTAACATGTGATTGGATTCAATCTGCACTGCACATGTGTACACACACACACACACATGCGCGCACACACACACACACACACACACACACACACACACACACACACACAACAATTACACATTAACTAAAGAAGAGGGGGATAAGAGAGGAGGAAGCAGAATGGGAGAACAGGTTTAGAGGAGAGGTTGTGATGGAGAGATAAAGGGAGGATAAAAGACTGGCTGGAGGTCATGATAGATGGAGAGAAAATAAGGAAAATAAAGAGAGAGGAAGAGAGAGAGGTTACATAGGGGAGAAAATGAATAACACACAAAGACTAACCAATGTCACCTCTGGCACACACGCACACACACGTACACACACGCACACACACGCACACACACACACACACTGGGAAAACAGCTGCTTAGATCACGCCTTTGGAATGCATTCTACCTCCCCTGGCTCCTACCACTTCATCAGTCACAGAGAGAGAGAGACAGAGAGAGAGAGAGAGGGAGAGACTAATTACCTCAGCAAATCTTTTTTTCCCTGTGTGTCGTGAGTGTGCGTTTGTGTGTGCGCACTAGTGGCTATTACTCTTATGTAACAAAGCAAAATGAGCATGTTCATGCAAGTGTGTGTGTGTGTGTGTGTGTGTGTGTGTGTGTGCATGTGTGTGTGTGCGTGTGTGCATGTGTGTGCGTGCGTGTGTGTGTGTGGCTTGCTGTCTCTGTGTGTGTGTGTGTGTGTGTGTGTGTGTGTGTATTTACAGTATGCACTGTGTGCATTTACTGTATGTGTGTGTTTGTGACTGCAGTTACATACAGGAACACAGACCACACCCACACATGCACACACAGTGGGGTATCTCTGTGGTGGTGGGTATACCAGGCTGCTAACCCTTCTGTCACTTCCTGCGTATGTGTGTTTGTGTGTCTCTGTCTCTCTGTGCGTGTGTGTGTGTGTGATTGTCCTGTTGAGCTGCAGACTTGTGTCCTATGGACTACAGCCAATACTGCCAGATTCATCATGTGTGATGGCAGTTCAAAGATTTATTTATTCGAGAATATTATATCCTAAAAGATTTAGTGGCAAATTTATGCATCCTTAGGGGTGCAGATATAGCAAGGTCAGCATCCTTTCATTTTCCAATCTTACAATATCCCTGTTCATGTGTGTGTGTGCGTGTGTGCGTGTGTGTGTGTGTGCATGTGCGTGCGTGTGTATGATTGTATGTGTGCTTGTGTATGCATAAGTGCAACTATTTTAGTACAAGTATTGTACTTCCACATTGATCATAGTTCATAATTGTTTATGTGTCTCATTCTTTCAGGCCTATCTCGTTTGCCACTATATATCCCTCTCTGTGTACATCTGTCCATCTCTCTGTCTGTCTGTCTGTCTGTCTGTCTGTCTGACCATGTAACCAAGACGTTGTCTTGGTAATGCCCCCTTTTATAACGACAAGCAGGCAGTGATGACATTTACTCCATTTGCCGCAGACAGACAGGCAAGCAGACAGACAGGAGTACAGACACAGACAGACCTTTGAATGACAAAAATTCAGAATGACAGGCAGTCATGTAAACAGACATGCACAGCCATACTGGTGAGACAGACAAACAGACCAAATATACAGCAAATAGATTAAATGATAAAAAAGTACAATGGCAGGCAGACTGGCAGTGACATGATAATGAACGACAGGCATTTGTAGTAAAGGTCAGCGCACCTGTGATGAGGTGGAGTGTGACAGCAGGTTCTCAGCATGTGCTTCAGCACTTGTCAACAACATACTAGTACACCCCAATGACCACAGTATGCCGCTAACGCACATGCACACACACACACACACACACACACACACACACACACACATACAGGTCGGTTTTCATCATCAGGCGTCCTCTATTAAAGGTGTGCTAAGCGATTTTAATCCAAGACACCGTTTGTTAATACATTCAGCATATATTTCCTAACGGCCCACTTGCTGTCTGTTGTGGTGAACTATGAAAAGAGAATATGATGTTCCCACACAGCTCTGACACTGTAAATCGGAAAATAAAGTGGTGCACATCGCACCACACAACATTATTCCAGCCTTGGCAATGCATGTTGCCAAGGCTATGAAGCTTATTTCTATTTGTTTTGATGTTCTTCAACATCGCTTACCTTTTTCTATGTCCACACTTACACTGCTATTTAAAAAAAAAAAACATCCGATCACTATAACCGAAGGTTTAGCAAAACCCCCAACAGGGTGAAGATATTTTAAAATGGCGTCGTCAGTGTTCATTTTGGGCTTGTATCGTCATCTTGTGCGCTGGTCTTTTGTTTGATGTGCGCTGTTAACGGTTATAGAATATAACTTAACAGAGATGTTCCAACAGACGGAACTTCCACATTCGATTTTTGAAAGGAGGGCGGTGACTTTTCTCAGACCATAAGCGTTGCATTTTTGCTCCCATTGAAATGCATTATAATGGTAAATCTTTCTATAATTCTAAACTGTTTGGTTTACATGCGTGATGTTTGAGCAATGGAGAACGTAGGCAAAACTGTATTGGTTTTAACCTTGCTAACGGGACTTTGTACATGTTTACATACAGTTAATTCAAATTCAATTCAAATTCAAAATGTGAGCAATGTTGTCTTATTGAACAATGTATAGCCATGACAATGTAGCATAAACAGGCAGATGTATTTTGTGTGTGTTTGTGATTAAATTAGAATGATTTGACCATTTTTATTTTGTCTTTGGGGAAAATGTATGTTCACTCTCTGATTGGGGTGCAGGGTCAACTCTGTGTGTGTGTGTGTGTGTGTGTGTGTGTGTGTGTGTTTGTGCGCGCACGCGTCTGTCTATTTGCACATTTGCTCCCTGCATGTATAACTGCCTCTGCCTGTCTGGACATGTCATTAGATTTTAAAATGTATTGTAGTGTGTATGTGTATCTAAAGCAGAGGCATTCAACTCATACTGTCTCTTTCTCTCTCTTCACATCTATGTTTCTCAGCCTTCTGTATGTCTTGCTCTCTGTTCAACAAAGAGCAAGAAATAAAGCGAGAGAGAAAGATACAGGATGGAGAGAGGAATTGTAAGATGGGACAAGAGGGGCATATTATTGACTTAATAACAAAAAGCCAAAGGAAGACAGGTGAACTATGAGTGGGTGAGGTGGCAGGATGGTATGGAGTGTGTTCCTCAGGGAGATATAGATATAGTAGATATAGATAGATAGAGAGAGAGAGAGAGAGAGAGAGAGAGAGAGAGAGAGAGATGCTAAACTTGGCCTGCCCTGCTTTGCCTCTGCTGTCCCCAAGCCACACCCACATTCCCTCATCTATAACTTGATTGGCCAGGCTGCCAGCAACAGCCTGGGCTCGCTCCCCCCCTATCCCCTGCCTCCCAATCGTCTATCCTTCATCTTCTACTCCTCTTCCCTAACTCTCCCGTCTCCTCTCTCTCCTTTCCTTTCCTTTCCTTTCCCTCTGTCTATTCTCCTCTCTCCTCTCCTCTCATCTCTGCTCCACCCCTCCTCTCCCCCCTCCTCTCTCCACCCCACAGTGAATGAGACATCCTCCCTCCCTCCGTCTCTCTCTCTCTCTCTCTCTCTCTCTCTCTCCCTCCCCACACATCTCTGTCCAGTCCTACCTTCAGTGCAGCCACTCATTGGCGAGTCGGCACGGCAACCAAGCGACAGAGGAGAGCAGGCGCTTTTAAGTAGACTGCACTGTCTGGGAGGGGGATATTAACCCGCCGCGGGATCGACTGACAGGCGTGATTTTTGCATGTTCAGTCGCTACGGCAGCCACAGCAACAGATGCCTGCAGCTAGTTTACCCCATGACTAATTGACAAAGGTTTTTGTGCGAGAACAGAAGTGCATTATTCTTTTTTGTTACCGTCGTCACTGAATTGAAGCTGAATTCCAGAAAGCAAGGATGTCTTATTTTGACAGCAGACTCCACGTCTTCATCGTATCCAGTTAGACCTTGTGGCTTTTCAAAAGGAGCCCGATCTGGATCAGAGAAGGTCTAGAAAGGAGAAGATCTCGTTAGCTCTCGGTCTGAGCAGAAGATATGCAGACTGTGAGGTCAGTTGTGACCAGTTATTGTTGGACCTTTCTTGGACACCTGTATACTTGAACCGGCAGGGAGGTTTTGAGATCTTCCCTACAGGTCTTGAGGACACAGAGAAGATCCTACTAGACACAAGGCCAAAGGTCTGGAGAAGAATACGACAGATAGGGTGAGATCACAACTCTCATATTCACATAATAACCCCTAGGCCAGACTACTATTAAACAGCAAAACCATATAAAGTCAATCATTTAAGAATATATTTAAACCTCCACGCTAATTATAATCATTGATTAGATATTGGCGCATCTGGTGTGATTTATTTCTTGTCTGAGCACCAAATTTTCATACATGTGTAATCTCGTGCACAATGAATCATCCAGTCAGCTTTGCTCAGTTTGCTCCCCACTTGAACATCCGGGAAGGTGCATTTTGCCCTAATAAGATATGATCTCTCCTGACTAAGGGTTTATTTCCTGTCTCAGATGTGGGCCCTATGAGGGATTGTGCGCTGTACATATAAACTGGATATTTACGGGCTGGACAAGAGTGGATAAAGTGGACCTTGACCTGACGTGGATATTTCCAGTTGGCTGCGCTTGTTGTGGGCTTATTCCGTGGCGTGGTATACCTGCCGCCAGGGGCAGCTGACAGCCGTCCAAGACGCCGCGAGCCGTACTCCGCGTGAAGAATGCCCAGCCTCGCTTGGCCAAGCCGGCGGACCCCGGCCCGACACCGGGTCTGTACATGGAGCGCTCCCAGAGCCGCATCAGCCTGTCGGCCTCCTTCGAGGCTCTCGCCATTTACTTCCCTTGTATGAACTCCTTTGACGAGGACGACGGAGGTAGGCAAGCCACAGGACACATGCACACATGCACACACATATAAGCACACTTATGTGTGCACACACACGCGTGCGCACACACGCGTGCACACACAGAGTTTTACAAAGGCAAACACACCATGAAATTGCTAGACGTTTGTGTCTGTTTCAGAAGGTAACAGCAATTTGTCACCGGTGAGTTAAAATGGATATTTGCAATATAAACAAAATGCCTTGTGTATGAATGAATGAATTAATGAATGAATAATACTTACACTGGTTCACAATGTCAATGTCGAATGTCAATTCTACAAAGTAAAAAAACATTACACCTCTTTGAAAAAGGTTTGTGGATAGGTAGAGCTTTATAAAGAGATGTGTGGTTAGTGTCAACATCTTGTTAAGACACACTTGAGAAATAATGGCTGGTAAATCTGTCTCAGACTTGTCTTATGCTTTACAGGGCTGGTAAGAGCTTGGTTGGGTAAGACTGAATGTGTATATGACTATTTGTTTTCCAAATTAATTCCATGTCATATGCCACAAAATCTGTTTAACTTAAAAGTCACAGTGAAATTGTCACAGATGTTCTATCGGAAATATGGCACCTAAATTAAAAACCTATTTTTCATAAAGTTGCATGTTTGTCCAAAACAATAAACATACAATATAAACAATGCACTACAACTCCCATCTGATATTGTCTTGTGCTGTGGTTTACTGTTATATAATGCGTTTTGATGAGACTGCAGCCTGAATCATAAAAACTACAAATGCTCCTTGTTTTATACATTAAACACTGTTCAAAATCTGTGGTCGAAGTACCTTAATGTGCATGCTGGATGTGTGTGTGCACGTGTGCGTGCATGCAACTGTGTGTGTGCGTGTGTGTGTGTGTGTGGGGGGGGCTCTTTCTCTAATTAAATGCTAATGTGGAGGCTTATTGGAGGTTAATTCTTTCACTCTGTCTTTACATCAACCTCTGTCTCTTTCTCTCCTCTCTAAGTCTTTCTGTTAATTTTTTCCTTTCCAATATTCAGCCTACAGTTAGTGGAAGAGGAATTAATAGGAATGTTTACATGGATGAGTGGAAGAAGAAAATTTTTATTCATGAGCAGGGAACATTTAAAAAGGTATAATTATGCCTCATCTCATTCTCTCAGTCATCTTCCTCATCTTCCTCATTCTCTCATTCACGCTCTCTCCTGTTCTCTGAATGTCTGTATGTCTGTCTGGTCAGCCGTCAATCTGTCTGTCTATGCATTAATTTGCATATCATGATGAACACAAAGTTAAATCGCATAAAAACACAGCTTTTGTAAACAAAAATTATATGGCTATCTGGCATAGTGTAATGTTGGGCAAGATAATGGTATTGCAATGATTCAGCTTGTCACGGGAGCCCCTCCATTTGCAGAACTGATATTATTTGGTAATCTGCTGCATAAGACATTCCTGGAACACAGGTAGTGAGACTTTTCATGTCAGCCGTGAGTCTGAACAAATACATCTGTGTGAGTGTGCGTGTGCGTGTGCATTTGAGATGTGTGTGTGTGTGAGATGTGTATACGTCAGCTATGACATCATCACAATAACAGCTGCAGTAATGTCTTGTCTATCATTACAGACCGAGACAGCAGAGTAGATATGTGTGTCGTGTTTGGGTATGTTTGAGTTCATGGTACCGGTATAGTGTAACTGAATGCATATGCATCATAATCAATGACAAAAACAATATAAACCATTTTTGTGAGAGGAGAGCATGACTCCTCTGGGCTGCTAAGCTAAAGGAGGTGACCTAGAATAGTCATGAGTGAAAAATTAAGAAGCATAAAAGTAGGTCTGTTCTGCAGGGAACAGAGGAGAAGACAGGAGGAGGATGTTTCAGTTGCCAGACAAAAATAAATAACGTTTCAATTTACCTTAAAGCTGTAGTTAGGATTTGAGCAAGTCGCTAGCTTAAAAAAAAAAAAAAAAAAAAAAAAGTATGTTTAAAACGAAAGAGTATATGTTTAAGTTTTTGAAAAACCACCACTCTCCTCCTCTGCTCCCTTATTGGTCTGCTAAGCACCATATGCCTTTCTCACATGAAGCCTTTCTGGTCTGAGTCAACTATAGGTATAGCTTGACTTCCAGTTCGATACCATTGAACTTTTGCTTGAGCATGTGTTTCTAAATGGTGGTAGTGGATGGTAAAGGTAGATTAAGCAAAACAAACATTTGCAGCAACGCCAATTGGTTCAAAATAAAATTAACCAGAAGTCTACGCCCAGGAGGCAACGACAGCGAACACTTCCCAATTGAGTGTGTCCAGACACAAAATGATGGTTACACCAGGCTCTGTGCAATCTGTGACAAATCTGTTTCTCAATGGGCAAAACTGCGCACATTACATGCATGCACACATGCACACATACGTAAAGTTATTACCTCTGAAATAAATGAATGAGACTCTGTAAGGATAGAAGGATGTAAATGAGGAACGACAGCAAGAAAGAGAGCAACAGAGAGATATGTCATTGAAAGGATGATACTGTACTGAAGAAAGGAATGGCAATAGGACAGAAGGGCGGGGGTACGAAATAATGAATTAATATTAGACAGTACAAATTGAATCATAACAACACAGAGTCCAACCACACCATTACATGAACAGCTGTAAAGTGGATGTGTCATATAACATTATCATGCATTATAGGTTCTGAAGTTACCCTTACAGAAAAAAATCATATTCATTTCACATGTAATTACATGTCAAGTTCAGGCCCACAGATATTACGTTATAATATATTCCAATGCAAAAAACAAAAACAAAAACATATCCACTCAATGGCTTCTGTGCACCAAACTGTCCCCACACACACACTGGTGTTTTGAGTTAATTTGGCTGATCAAACCACTTCTTTATATGACTCATACTGCAATCAAGGATGCACTGTAGCTATGCTCACTCTTATATTCAGTTATGTTATCCTAAAATATTTGCATGAATTAAAACACAATTAGTTATTGTAGAATTGTGGAAGTCAATCTCCCCTCCCTAACGTCTTGTTTTTGAGAGGCATTTTGTCAAATTCCAGCTGTTTTGTGGGGGACATTACATAACTCCATATCTCAAATGTGATATATTAATTATAGTTCATGTAATTGTTTCTGAAATGTGCGCATTCAAGTCGGTGTTGAAATGTAAGATGAAAAATCCATTAACCCCCTCCCACCCCACACACACAGTTGAGAAGTGCATCCCAAATGCTCTCTATACTGTATAAGCCCCGCTGAGGCCCATGTGATTCCAGCAGGGCTTCTGGTATACATGTCTAGAGTGATACTCATTTATAGAGACATAGTGCACTGATCTTGGAAGAATATATCTAGGTTGCACATACTAATCACTCAAAAAGCCCACACATTTTTAATAATGAAGAAGATACATTTGGATATAGGTATTTGTTAAAAACGTGGTATTACCACATAGTAGGTCATTTCAAGAAAATATTGGATACCTTCCAGGTACATCATGTCAACAATGCTATTTATTGTCTGGTATGCTCTCAGTGTTATTTTATCTTGGCTTTTAGACAACCTTCTTGTCAAATTAGTTATATATAATGTCACCAATTATAAATACCTGGCTGCCACTGTGGCATCACTTCAAGTTAGTTCTGGTAGTTGCACTAATGGTATACGTTATCTTAAACTGCAAACATATTAATTTAGGGTCTTATTCCAAATTTGATCCCATGTAGTCCACACCAAATGAGTATAATATACAATAGAAAAGGAATATGCATTTTGTTTGCATGCACCTTACATATATGTGCATTACATTATGAGTGAGCATGCTTGTATTCAGTGAAAAGAACATTTCAAGTAAATGGGAGATGAGGGAAAAAATTGTGAAAGAGTGTAAAAATTGAAGAAAATGAATAAAAACAAGGAAGTGATTGAGGATGGAGAAGTGTGATGGACAGATGGTGAAAAGATGACAGACAGCAGTATTGTGTTGAACTGGGAACAGGAAGTCAAGCTGTCACACGTCTTCAGCTGCAGACAAAGGCAGATGAGATGTGTGTGTGTGTGTAGTGTGTGTGGTTTTGTAGCCTTTATTGTGTTCATATGGCAGAAACTTTTGGAGGGCTGAATTGCCATGTTGTCTTGACGACAGGTGAAGTTGTAAGAGTTTGATAATTGTACCTATAAATCAGACATTGCAAAAGTATGAATCAGACATTAGGAAAAAATGTAGCGTTATTATGATGAATAATATAGAAGATATAGTATATAGTTTTGTGTAGGAAAACATGTTTGCATATTCATTTGGGAACGTGCTCTGAACTGAACTGTTGCATAAATGTAGTTAAACAGTTAAGGTGACTTCGCAGTTTTGAAAATGTTCTTTTAAGTTAAAAGAGTATAGTCCACTGAATGTTATTTTTGTTCAAAACAAGGGGACTGACTATTAAATACTGTGTCCTATAAACAGTAGAGAACAGGGCCCTATATGATTACTCAGGACACATAAGTCATTTTCTAATAATTGTATGGCACTCGTAGGTGGTTCTGACTCAAATCAGAAACACGCGCATGCAGAAACATACTCACGCAGAGCTTCGCAGGAATCTTGGATATTTCAGCTTTATTAATCATCTGTATGACACAGTGGAGTGTTGATGGGAACTTGTTTGTTTTGTTTTCAAATTTAGGTAGATCTCTTCCCATATGCTGCTAACCGACAATATACACTTTGAAAAACGATTCTGTATGAACAGAAATATCTGGTTAGTTGTGAATATAATATGATGCAATATTGTTAACATTGTTGGAGCTGACATGCTATCAGAAAATAATCAGAACGTGTTAATAATAATATTGGCCTCACTGTTAATGCGGTAAATCTGGGTCAATATAAACACAGATAATATTCCTTATCAGTCCATATTCAGTGTATAAATTGAAAAAATGATACTGAGTGTCTATTTATACAGAAAATATAGTTCTCTCATACCCACTTAAAATGGTTATGCCTGTCTATGTAAATATTAAATAAATATGAAGACATGTCCTTGCATGCTCCCGAACATCTTGTATGGTTATATTTTGACATCTTAAAGTTACCCTCCTTGATTTGTGTCGGAGTAGCATAACGATTGAAATGTTGTTTTAGTTTGAAGGCACTGCTTTATGTTTCCCTTAACAAAGCGCCTAGGCCTACATTGTTCTCTACTCAGTAGCCACTTTCAGGCCAAGCAGAATTTAAAACCATGTTGTGTTTTATAGGGCCGATGTCTGGGATTCTGGGGGTGCTATATTACGCAATCAAGGAGTGTGTGATCTATTATTCATTTCACAAGTATTTTAAGTGCATGTCGGCCTTTCAAAGTTATGAAGAAAATAATGTTTTCCCTAGTTTTTGGTGATATTTTAATATCACTGTTCTATTAAAATTAACATATGAGGCAGTTTATCTGTGCTCTGCATAGTGGGGGTTATGCTACGCTACTTTATTAGTGCTTGTTATAAGCAACTTTTTGATTCAAAGCATTCTAAATTTGTGTGAACCCATTACTGTATTTGTGTCTTTAAAGCAAATATGACTCATCCACTCTCTCTCTCCATTCCAGCAATCTTTTTTCCTCATTTTCTTTTATTTGCCATTTATTTGTGTGTGCTTGGGTTCCAGCATGACATGTCCAGTTCAGGCCATGGGGTTACACTATTACAGTTATCATAGATATTGGCTGCGGGTTCAATTAATAGCTAACCCCATTGCAGTGAAATGTTAATTGAATTTAAAATAATAATTAGTATATTTTAACTTAAAAAATACATGTATTTACAGTATATCATGTCTATGATTTCACACTGTAAATTCACTGTAACGTTGAAACCAATATTATTGAAATGATCTAAACAGCAAGAACAATTAAATCTGTTCAGGTGGCTACTCTGCATAATAAATAATCTAATATACACAGATGGGTCAAATTTGTACTGGTGCAATACCATCTAAGAAATAATAAGATTGTAATTCATGTATTTTTTTGTTATTTTTATTTAAATTACCTCAAATTAAATAATATATAGTTTTAAGCTTAAAAAAAGAGCTACAGTAGTGCTGCTCTGTCAGTCATTGTTTGCTATTCATGCGGTTCATTCATTTTTTATTTTCTGACCATCATTTCTCTCAACATCATAAATAAATGAATCCATTTTAAAATGTCCCTGTTTTTTTCTGTTATAAATGATTGCCTTCTGTATCACTGTAATAAATGTCAGGGCAGTGACAGAGTAAAGCTGCCAGCTTTCCCTGTAACTCTATTACATGTTATTCATCCTTCATTCACCCATGCAATGTGCTTTTAGAATCCTGTGTGCAGTACTAAAAAGAGTATAAATACTCTGTACACAGTACTGATGTGGTAGATTCACATCTAATCTTTCACGATTAGTCTCTATTTATTTAAATGTTGCTTCTCCTTTCAGTAATGTCTCCTCTGGGAGAGCTTGTCTGTCTGTCTGTCTGTCTGTCTGTCTGTCTTTATATTTAATCTACAATACATTACACAGCATTTCTGATGCTACTATACAGCATAAATAGGTTTGCTTGTGTGTATCCAAACTGGGATAATGTGAGGTTTGTTATGATGAAAGGTTCTGTGGTCAATATTTCTCTAGCCATAACTTGTGTAAATAATACACATAAACACACATACTGATTGAATTCAGTTTGAGTTTATTTCAATACATTTACTGTAAGTCACAACAACATGCAAACAAATTAATGTCCAGGCATATAAACAAATGCGTGTGTGTGTGTGTGCACGCACACACAATCTTTTCTACTCACACACACAAGAATGTGAGAACAATATCCATGACACAGCTTTGGGTTCTGGGTCTCCGTAGTAACCAAATTCAAGTCCTTAGCAACCGTATCCCTGTCAGAACGGCTGGTGACAGAATGTCCTTTTCCTTGCCACCGTGGAAACGAAGGCTGACAGACAGACTCACACACGCACACACAGATAACACTTGTACATGTTAAAATATACACATACACACAAAATATTGACACGTTGATTTCCTTTAGCTGTTCCCTTCTACAGTGCAAGTGTGCCAGAGCCTTATTCACTGTGTGTGAGCTGTACGAGTGCACAGGGCAGACATGAATTCAGGTCGTTTCAAGAAGCTGACACAACTTTTTGAGTAATGTGTTCACGAAACAGCTTGATAAGATTACGTACGAACGATATTCAAAATCCAATGTATACATTTACGGTAACAGATGTTTGATAAAACCTTTACATAACGCCAAAAAGTATCAGATTTTTTTAAATCTACCATTTAATTCTCGTTCTCAAAAAAACAACAAAATACTTGTGGTGTGTGTTCTACTATCCTATTAGAACAACTGAACTTTATTTGATGGCAGGTGTGTAATAACCTCTATTTAACATGAGTTTGAATGTGATTGGTTAATTATGAACACAGCCACATCCCCAGTTAAGAGGGTGTGCAGACCAGGTTATTGTAAGGTTTTCATTTTTTATTTTTCCCCCTCAAGGATTTCAGTTTGTTTTTCAATTGAATTGTTCACATTATAGGTCACATTAAAGGTGGAAAAAGTTCTGACATGATTTATATTTGTCTCATTATTTTACATCACAAAACCCTGGCATTAGGGTGTGTAGACCTTTTATATCCACTTTATACTGATATACACCGACAGTATATACAGTATATAACAGTATATATACCTTTACTGTATACAGATACTGTATACAGTAATATGTGTACTGTGTAGAACAATGGAACAATGAACATCAGTGAGAATTGTTTACCAAAGGGTCAGTTCAATCCTTTAATAAAGATATTAAAAATGAATATAGAAATAATATTACAGAAACCAACAAAGTATTCCATGTCCATTTGGAGGGCTCTGACCCTCACGTTGGGAACCAGTGTTTGGAGAAAATCTATTGTCTTTTTACAGTACCTGTTCTCGATTATGTATCTCTAGCTTTAACTCCAGCTCTATACTTAAGTTAGCAGAGGTGTGCCAAAACGAGTTTCAGGCCAAATCTGCCACAGTGTCTCACATGAGAATAGACAGAAATAGCTCTGTTCTAGGTCACCATGATAACCAAGGAACTAACTGTATGTGTGTGTGTGTGCTGATACCAAACACACTGTCCTCTATAAACCATAAAGACATATGACATAGTGATTGACATAAGTGGCCTGCTAGACCTTATTGGCTGACTGCTCTCACACAGTTTCACATCTTGCACCGACAGGACAACAGGACAGCTGACAACCTTTTTCATGGTTTATATAGTCCTTGTTAACATTTTACATATAGCCTGCTATATTTAAAATGTGTATAATAGTGGATAATGTTTTATTTTTGGACATAGCCTAAAATAAGCATATTTGTTTAGAAAAAACAGCAATAGGTGAATAGTATAGCCTGATTATAGTAGCCTTTTGAAAAGAATGTAGCCTATAATACAATAAAGCAGGGGTACGTACCTATTAGGCCTATTGTCATTATTAAATATATAATTATGACAATATAGGCTATTACAGTAGAGCATGCATTTACTTCTGTTATTTATTTCTGTACAGTAGCTGACCAATAGCGTTTCACTCATTCATTCTGATATGTTAACTCATTAGGCACTACAGTACCTATATATACCTCTTCAGCTGCACTATCTTTTGCTTTGCTTCGTCTAATCTTTAACCGGTTTTGGCATCTTCCTCTTGCCAGTCTCATCTGTTATGTTTTCGATTCGATCCCCGAAGTGGATTTGGTCCCTTTGACTGGATCGCTTCACTTCCAGGATATTAGGTTACTTTTTTTAGAGTTTTGCTCATTGGTTGATTAGCATATAATCAATAGTGTGTCTTAAATGTCAGTTTGACTTGCTGGTCTGTTAGCGTCAGTAGAACTGGTAGCTAACTACTAGGCCTATAAGTCAGTTAGTTACTTGCTTGGGTGTGAAGATTTTTAACCTTTCAGCCCCACCCTTAGGTTTTCACTCTGCTGCTTAGCTTTTCAATGTTCTAAACTAGTTTTCTTTTCGACAGGTGTTTTCCAGCTGTCAGATAGCAAAATATGTCTGGCCCACCTCTGGGCCGTACCCTTGCATCTATTCTGATCCACCGCTGGCTTGGTCCCCGGCCCAAATCTGTCCCACTTAATGACAAATGATACAAAATAATTTGCTCTGGCCCAGGTCTAGCCCACATACTGTAAAATGACTATATTGTTTTTTATGGCCCAGGCCTAGCCCACATACTGTAAAATGACTATATTGTTTTTTATGGCCCAGGTCTAGCTCACATACTGTAAAATGACTATATTGTTACTTATGGCCCAAGTCTAGCCCACATACTGTAAAATGACTATATTGTTTCTTATGGCCCAGGTCTAGCCCACATACTGTAAAATGACTATATTGTTACTTATGGCCCAGGTCTAGCCCACATACTGTAAAATTACTATATTGTTACTTATGGCCCAGGTCTAGCCCACATACTGTAAAATGACTATATTGTTTCTTATGGCCCAGGTCTAGCCCACATACTGTAAAATGACTAT
>JAODTR010033432.1:0-21294 GCA_025399935.1 Amblyopsis rosae | reverse complement strand
GATTGTTGATTAGATAATTGCATTAATGAGAAATTGAACAGGTGTTCCTAATAATCCTTTAGGTGAGTGTATATATTAAATATTTTTTTATTTCTATTTTATATATTTTTTTATATCAGTGATATACACATTTTTTCCAGCTGTGCACAGTATATACTTTTGTAATACTTTTCTGCTTGTTAGTAGTATAGTAAAGTGTTAACCCTACCTTTATTTTGCCTCTGTTACAGGTTATTTAACGTGTTGTCATGTCATTGATCACTGTCATTGATCACTGCTGTGTGGTTATGTTTTTAGGTTCTTGGTTACTACACAAGAAACAACATTGACACAGAAAACCTAATAGCAGAAATCAAGTCCATTGCCAGTTCACCGACGGAAAGATTCTTCTTCAACGTTTCCGAGGAAGCTGCCCTTTCCACAATTGCGGGATCACTGGGAAACCGTATCTTCAACATAGAGGGTGCTTATTATCTCAGCTTCTTCCTGTACATACACATAATTGACTTGACTAGAACACTGACACTCTTAGATAAGAGTTTTCTCTCTCTCTCTCTCTCTCTCTCTCTCTCTCTCTCTCTCTCTCTCTCTTTCTTTCCTTCTCTCTCTCAAAGTTTCAAATGCGCGCGTTAAAACAAGCCTGCCATTGTTCAACATTCCAAGGGAGTTCAAATGAAAAACACAGCAGTATTTAGACAGTTTGTAGCATGCTCATTAGGCCACCATGTTTTATTTCCAAATGGGGTTTAAAATAATCCTCTCCTCTCCTGACCTTCTAATATGCTGTTTGCTCCAAAAGGCACTGGCATAGCAGGTGACAGCTTCCAGATGGAGATGTCACAAGTAGGTTTCAGCGCTCACTACTCCAGCAAACAGGTACAATAGAGACTTGAGTTGTAGCTCCTCTAAAACATCTCAATATTTTGTTTTCCATGTTGCAACGTGCAGAGGAGTATTAAAGCTCTGATCTGTTATGTAATTGTTCTCGCAACGTGTCTGCACTTATGGTACTGTATGTGCTCTAGTATGTGTCAATGGTTTATATGGATATATCGACCTGCCAGAGACTGGAGATTTGCCTGTATGGCCAAATCTGACCCAGGAAGTCAGCGTTTCTTGCCAAAATGGAAATGCTGACAAGCAAGGTGTTTCACAACCACCTAGGGCTGGGCGATATGGACCAAAAATAATGACTCGCTCCTGACTCCACTCCTCAGGCCAAGTGCAGGCATGGAGGGAGAGACGAACAAATCGAAATAGTAATGAATAAACGCATAATATAACTATATCTATATAAACAATATTGTCTAAATTTAAATATCTTACGAAAAAGAATTCCATCCAACTAGATGCTCTTTATTTTGTGTTTGAACACCTATTATTACTACTACTGTGGTACCTGCATAACTTTGAGTGCTCACAGGTCTCCGTAAAGTATGCTGTGGACCATGTGATTGGCTTAAGTCGTATTGTAATAAGTCTACTGTAGACCAGAGATGCTACATCGCACATTGTATGTTTTGACTTCCCTCATGACCTTTCACCCTATGACTGGGCAAAATGTTGCACTTTGCTCCTTTTTTTTGAAGGTGCAGTCAGAGATCACAAGCTAATGCATTGTTTGTTAAATTCAGCGACTTCTCGTGGATGCTACTGTAGATACTCGTTCTGTGTGCACGCTAAAGAAATGACCTGGTGTTTCTGCACAGCCCAGAGTCTGTAAATGGGAACACAAACATAGTGGTACAGACTGCATCACACTACACTATCATAGCCTTGGCAATGGGTGTACAATGTGTGTGTGTGGGGGGGTTAGGCCTCCGACGGACCTATGGCATTGACGGGAGAGTGGGAGAGCTTTTGAGTTCAAACATCAACAATATTTCCCCAGAACGTCTGATTTCACCTTTAATCAGGGATGGTCTATTTGTCGCCTGTCCGAAATGTTTCCACTCTTAAAGGACCACTATGTAAGAATTAGTGGACTCTAGTGGTCAAATTGCAAATAGCATTCATCTGTATACTCACTGCTCTCCACCTCCTGTCTAAGCAGTGTTTTAGAATCTACGGTGGCCGTCGTGTGCCATTAGCTGTACTTGACGATGTCATCATCTGCTATTCAACTTGACATAAAAATGCGTTTGCCATACTCTTGAGCCAGCGTTCGGTTTGTCCGTTCTGCACTACTGTAGTAAACATGGTGGTGGCGCAACATGGCAGCCCCGTTATGTGCGACCCATACTATGCATGTATTTATTGTTAATTATAAGCTTACAGAAATATTACGATTATTTGTTACCTGTGATTATACACTAATAAATACATATTTGTGAAGACTTTATTCAGTTTCTGCTAATGAATCCTTCTAAATCTTACATAGTGTTCCTTTAAGTATATTGTTGTATATCTTGTATTATGTTTGCCTTGACATATGGGTGGTCTGTCATGTGACCTCTGTCATTGCTCTCCTAGGATGTGATGATGCTGGGAGCAGTGGGGGCATACGCCTGGAGCGGGACAGTCGTCCACCAATCAGGGTCCCAAACAGACGTCCTCCCTTACTCGACCTTTGAGAAAACCCTCCAAGATAAGAACCACAGCTCCTTGCTGGGTAGGGATCGCGTCTTCTATCTTGCATTTGAGGAGGAACCAAGGCGGAGTCAACTCATAAAGCATCCCTGTTATACCGCCACATGTGCGCGTTGGTCTTGTGCCGTTGCCAGGTTACTCGGTGAACACGTTGAGTGACGGGCCGGCAGAGTACTTTGTGGCCGGTGCCCCGCGCTCCAACCACTCGGGACAAGTGGTCGTCTATACAGTCACTTCCCAGAAGAAATCCACTGTCATAGATTCAGCGAGAGGGAAACAGGTACCGCAATGTTAAACTACATGCTGCTAAACTGTTGCTAGAGGTGATTATCGTCTCTGCATGAACCCAACCATAAACAGGAAGCCATAATAAAGACCTTTGCTTCTATCGGGGGGAATCTCTTTGTTTGTACAGAGGTGCTTTTATGTATTGTGCTGTATGTTGTTATTTATTTATTCACTTCGTTCGATCGTATGTCGTATAGTGTATGTGGATTGTGGTATGTGGAGTGAATGCCCCCATTAGTGACTGCCACTCCTCTCTACCCCTCTCCCTCTCAAATATCATTCTCTACCTCTCCCCTTCCCGGTCACATGACCTGTTTGTGCGTGAAACACAACCAGTGAGCTACTGTGGCAGAAATGTGTGGCTGTCTGCCCAGTCGCTAAGGAGTGAGTGTGCCTCTTAAATCGGGCCCTAGAAAGGCTAGTGACGGCCGCCATTGTCCTCTGCCCTAGATCGGGTCTTACTTTGGCAGTGTTCTCTGCCCCCTGGATGTGGACAAGGACGGGGTGTCGGACCTGTTGCTCGTCGGTGCGCCAATGTTCATGAGTGAGCTTAAGAAAGAGCAGGGAAGGGTCTATCTCTTCTCCGTCACCAAGGTAACCAGCCTCACCGCAAGTCTGTTGGAATGTTGGCAGAGTGCTCGCAGATATATCAGCCTCAAGTGTGATTACCTATTATTACGCAACATTCCATATTCTGTTTAGGCAATGTGTTGCATGCTGAAAAACCAAACATCCTTCGTGCAGAATATGCTCCAAATTAAACCCTCCAGCCTCTTTAAACAGAAGCCTCACTATTTACCAGGATAGTAATATCATGTAAACATGGTCAGGTTGTTTCTCAACTGAAAAAACTGATCTAAGATAAGAAGACCTCCTGCCTGCTCATAAAGTCTTTTACATACTTCAAGCTCTGTACTTAAGTGTCTACTAAACTGTGAACTACGACTTGAGTACGAGAGGTCGACAAGCCAGGTCCTGAAAGTACAGTAATAATAACACAAACCAGGAATTTGCCCCACCCATGTAACAAACCAGATAATTTCACTAGATGATTTCCCCTGCTGGAGAGTTTGGAAGTGCGTGGTTGGACCTGGTTTAGATGTGTGTTTAGATGGCCGTTTAGTTGACGTTTGAAGGCCATATCTCTCCGCAGTGCTCTGCAGCGCCACCTCACACATTGAAATGCATTGTGAAGCGCAGTACAGCGGCTTTGTTGATTTGAGCGGGGTTCGCCACTTTCTTCACGTTCCTATTTACAGAGTCAGGGCTGTGTAGGAGTATCAGATAATTTTTTCAACAGGCACAGAGAAGGGTAAACTAGCGAAATGCGAAGATCAAGATGTTTGTTGAATTTGACAAAAAGTATATTAACTTAGCATTTAGCTGGCAATAGCTGACATTACCTTTTAATACAGTACAGCTTAGTAAGTACTCAAGTTAGTTTTATTTATAAATCCCTTAATCACATTGCAGTCTCAAAGGGCTGTACAGGCCCAAATTTCACAAGGAAACAAACGACATCCCCTAAACCGGCAAGGAAAAGCCTCTGTAAAAACCACGTGGGTAAGAAAGGAAGAAACCTTGGGATGGGACCACAGAGGGAGGAATCCACCCCTTCAGGACGCTTAGGATCCAATAGGTGTCGATGGGGCAACAAGAAGCTAAGGAAATATGGAATTGTGGACACAAAAGTGATTGTGATTAATCACAACAGTGATTCTTGCTACAACATACTGTAGCACATTTACTGTACCAGGGACTGCAGGCAGAAATGGTACCAGGGACCTTTCTTCCCTTTTTTGAGGCTTATGTATTGATGTTCATGGTACAAATAAACTGATGTGCTTGTGTGACCATTGTCTGTCTGTCTTGCTCTCCACAGGGCATACTCACTGAACAGGGGTTCCTCATCGGATCGTTCGCGTCTGAGAATGCCCGTTTTGGGATGGCCATTTCTGCTGTCTCGGACCTGGACCTGGACGGCTACGGCGACGCGGTGGTCGGCGCGCCGCTGGAGGACGAAGGCAAAGGTGTGATCTACGTCTACAATGGGTTAATGAAGACACTGCAGAAACAGTTCTCACAGGTAGGGAGCGACACTCTGCACGTGTGTGTGTCTGTGCGTGTGTGTGTGTGTGTGTGTGTGTGTGTGTGTCCGTGTGCAAGCATGTGTGTCTGTGCGTGTGTGTGTGTGCGTGTGTGTGTCCGTGTGTGTGTGTCTGTTTGTCCACATGTGTGTGTCTGCGTGTGTGTGTACTGAATGTGTGTGTCTGTCTGTGTGACTGTGCATCTGTGTGTGTGTGTGTGTGCGTGCGTGCGTGTGTGTGCAAACACAACCATATGATACTATTGCTTTGGGTACAACTCATATTCTGTCATTGATTTGATGTAAAATATAGTAAAGGCAAGCACTGTTTTCCAGAGAATCATGGGCTCCAAGATGGACCCTCAGTTGCAGTATTTTGGAAGGGCCCTAGATACCTATGGAGATCTTAATGGAGACACCATCCCCGACATCTCAGTTGGGGCGCATGGCAAAGTGGTCCAGCTCTGGTGGGTTGAGACAGCACACACAACTGTTCATCATTTTGATGACGAATATGGATAAATGTGGATATCAGCCTTTTAAAGGACTATAAAGACAGACGCTGTACTGTAGGTGTTTGGGAAGAACTGGTTTATAAGACAACTGGGTGTGTTGGTTTCTCATATCTCTGAATCTCCTACTGCATGTTGGTGAACCTTGCACCTGTTGGGCTGGACGACCTGTTCATTGATGACACCAGCGGCTCTTAGAGTGTAGCTGCACCCTGAGGCTGACTCCGCCCACTAAACAACTTTTAAAAAAGCATGAAGGAGCTGAGGGAGGGGAGGGGCTGAGAGGGGGACCCCCACTAACATTAACACGTTAACATTTGAATTTGGTGACGTATGAGCGGACTGAGTGTACGGTTCAAAACGAGCCAGGTCCTGGGGTGATTTTTATCGGATATGACGTGTAGATCTGTTTTCAGTCTTGAAATGCAGAATTTCTTTATTGGAATTTTAACAATATTTACACCAGCAGTGACGTGTCTCATCACAGATTCATTTTATTACTTGATTTACAGCTCAAACCAAGTAAACCAGCTGCTGAGAACTGGTCTAGTCAGCCATTTATCTCTAAACTCCTGTCTGTACATTCAAATCAAGTAGATGTTTTGAAGATGATTCAATGAAATCAATTGGTTATTTATTGTCAAATTACTATGCATATTCTTTTATTGTTTCCAATCTTTTTGAACTTGGTTTTCAGGTCCCGTGGCCTAGCTACAGTCACAGCTGAAGCTTCCTTTGTGCCCAATAAAATCAGCATTCTCACTAAGACCTGTGTAATTAATGGACGCAAGAACTTCTGCTTCAACACCAACGTATGTTTCAGTGCCACATTCAAGCCAAAGAACCCTGTTGGACCCATTGGTAAGTCTAATTATTTCTATTTGTAGCTAAATATAATGTCATAGTGTTGCAAGGAATTACTTAGCTCAGTTTGGGACTTTTAAGATGACACTCGCACTTGATTTATGTTGGGAATTACCCTTGTTTGTGTGTTCTTTATTAGCTATTTCCTACAATTTGACTCTGGATGCCGACTTGCAGTCATCTCGAGTGACTTCACGCGGTTTATTCAGTAAAAACAACGAACGCCTACTGTCGGACAATATCGCTCTACAAATAGCATCTGTGCCCATGTGTCAAGAGTATCAAGTTTATGTTCAGGTAGGAGCACTTCATTGCAATTTCAAGTGAGCATCTACAGGTATAGATCCATTTTTACAGAGAGGTTTGTTTTCTGTATACACATAATATAACATTTAAAAGGATATTGAAGTTCACACACTGATTATTTGTCATCATGAAATAATCGTTCATAGAACTGTAGTATACTCTACATTTTACACTTGATGGAGTGGAAACTAAAGGTTTTTTGCATTTTAAATTCTGAAAGCACAGTGATATCTACATCTGTTATGATTTACAGTTAGGCTATGTAGTATTGAATGTAAGGTTTATTTCTGTAAACAGAAATAGACTATATTACAGACTATATACTGTAAGTAGAAATATAGATCAGTCAAAAATCTCAGTCAAAATCGTTTGGCCATTTATGCTTCTCTTCTACAGGAGAATCCAGACTTTGTTAATTCCATCAGTCTTAAAGTTGATATTGGTCTACGCCAGGAAAATGCGAACCCTGTTCTTGATGTATTCTCTCCCAGATCATGGGAATTCTTTGTAAGTGTGATATACTGCACATGGACTGTGTTTAAATATAACCATGTTGCTGTTTTGCCATTTGTCTTTTTCTCTTTAATACCCATGTGTGGTCATCAGCATTTCCTAACACAAATGCTCCGTCATTGTGAACTTATGCATGATTAAGAGATGAATATCTCTTAGTTGTTTCCTTTCCAGTGAATGATAAAAAATATATATAATATATATATAATACAGAAGAAAAATAACAGAAACTCCTTCTAAACATGTCATTGCATTTCAGATTCCATTTTTTAAAGACTGTGGTACTGATGAGGAGTGTTTGAGTGATCTGGTGTTAAGTGTGAAGAACGTACCTGAGTTATCCAGGTGAGCTCTACTAACATATCCTACGCACATTATTTCTATTTAGAGTAATTAATCTATTTATATGATCAGATTTAGATTAAAAACCTTTAATCTGACCACCATTCTGATTGTTAGTTTAAATTAAACTGTAAAAATGTTTAGCCTACATTTAAACATTGCTTATGCATGTGTAACTTCATGCCACCAAATGAGGTACCTTTAACCCACACTATGACTATTGTAATAATGTTACAATATAAGATACGGTACATTGGTATCATTATTATATCGATAAAATCACAGTCATAATATCTCGCCATATTTTGACATTGAAATTAGGTCACAAATGACACACACATAAGACAGAATAGTATTATACAGTATGGTCTGTTATGGCAACATTTGTCTTTGTAGAAGTTCATTAAGAACTGTCCCATTTTCTATTTGAATATATTTTATTTGCGGTTTAACTGCAAGTGGCTTCACAAGTTGGAAAACATTACGTTTATATAGCCATGCATGGCCCATAAACAGGGTGGGGACCATCTCTATTTGAGAGTTGGAACACAAATAATGAACCAATTGTTTTGGTGACACTTAGACAATAATATAAAATGACATCACCTCAACATTTGTTTGTACGGTAAACTCTCTGTACACAATCAGACACATTTTGGCAATGCTTCGGTCACCTTGTTGTCATTTTGCTTGTGGTCTACGGTTTTGAGTAAAGACTAACGTGTGTTGCCGGGCGTCTGGTTGTTAGTTTATAAGGCAGTTAAATCCAGTATTGTTTTAGCTCTTTGATCTACTGAAAGTATTTGTGTTTCTTATTGGAAGAGCAGATATGTTTAAATATGTGTTGATGACACACGCTTAGCTTGTCACACTAACACCTTTAGAATATATTTGTATATTTACACTACAGTATACTGTACATACAGTATATATACTGTATATACAGTATTTATATATATATCATCCCAAGGCAGGTTTAAGAAATCTAACATTGTAGAGGAATGTGATGGACAGATTCCAATAAGTAGCCATTAGGAACGCCTTGGGGAGCCACACAGCTCAAATAGTGAATGGCCGTGCTGAGTGCAATGATATGAACCCCTCCATTGCAGTTCAGCTCCGTTTCTGGTCAGCTCCAATGACCGAGAGCTTTCATTGGAGGTCGTCTTGAGAAACCAGGAAGAGAATGCTTACAACGCTCAGGTCTTGGCTACATATTCCAACAATCTCTTCTATGCCTCCATCACCACACCTGTGAGTTAAACAAATAAAAAAACTACTTTACATACATGTGGAAACCAGTGAAGCTGGCTAATTGACCACTTCCACTGAAAATGGATTAGAAATGATTGAAAATATTATTTATTAGCCTTGTCAGCATGCTTTTATAGAAATATATAACACTACATTAAGTGTTTACAGTCATACAGTATTTTACAAGTTGTCAACATTCCAATTTGAATATCAGTTGGAAGGATATTAATATGCTGTAATACTTTGCATGTCTTTCTTTGTTATTTGGAATATTGGCTCATTTGGTTTACTGACATATCCCAAACTGTGACAAAGCTAACACACTGCCTTGCACTGTGAATGTACAGGGTGATGGAACACTGGTGAAATGCGACTCTGTAGAGCAAACACGTTTGGTAGCTTGCCAAGTGGGCTACCCAGCTTTAAAAAATGATCAAGAGGTGAGCAAATGAAAACATCTACTGTATGTCCGCAAATTACATTGATACATCATTTAAATTCTGCCCCTGCTGTCTATACAGGTTAGATTTTGGATACATTTTGACTTCAACTTTGCAGAGTTGCAAAATAATGCCCAGGTCACCTTTGAGGCCAAAAGGTACACTGCAGCGCAGCATATTTTTTTATTATTTTCTTGACCATGTTTTTAAAAAGCAATTTCTGAACAACACACTGTAATCATTTATAGTGACAGCAAAGAAGACAGAACTGCAGACAACAACGTGGACATATCGATACCTGTCAGATATGATGCAGGGGTCATTTTATCTCGGTTAGTCATTATTATTTTGATTATTTTTATACAATAAGAAATAACCCTGATTAGCGCTGATTTGATTTGACTCTCTCGTACACTGCTAGAGAGTCAAACACAAACTTCTATGTGGCGGAGGGAGACGAGGTTGTTACGGAGGTGAAGACACTGGATGACATTGGCCCAGAATTCAACTTCTCCCTGAAGGTATGGCTGATGTATAGCTGCCTTGAACAAAGGCGTTTCAGGCACCTTGATGCATTCTGCATACCTCTGTAGGGATGTGCTGACCTGACCTTATCAGACGGTTTGTTGCACAGGACCATATGGGAAGTTGCTCTTGGGAAACTGTTTGGGAAAGGGTGGGCACCTATGGAAAGAAACACACTTGGGAGGTGATTGGATTAACTGTCTGTCTACCATCAAAGCGTCTGTAAACACTGTAAATATAAATGTGAGTTAGCAAAAGATCTCGTGAATGACTAACCCTGCCTTTAGTGATGATAGACAGATGGCAGGGTTAGTCATTCATGAGAACCTTTGCTAACTCACATTTATATTTACAGTGTTTACAGACGCTTTTATCCAAAGCGACTTGCATGTAGTACATGTGTCAGTAGTTGGACCGGTCAAACACCAGCAATTGTAAGCAACCAATATTCTATTATCAGACATTACAGTGCTCCATCTTTTTTATTATTCCAAAATGTTATTATTCCAGTATCTTTGGTTGAGGCCATAGCCATGTAAAGAGAGATTTGCGTCACCTCCGTTCACTCCAATGTATTTTCACAGCGATGGTGGATCGTAGAGCCTCAAAACAGTTCCCGGAAGCTAGCCACAAATAATAAAAGTACCCTATAAATTATATTATATATATATAATCTGCGCATTTATTGACCACTAATTACCATAAAATGAAGTTATGTATATGTATATAGATTCAAATTGCCCACCAAGCACTTCCTGGAACGGTTTTGCCTCTCTGTGTTGACAGTGTCGAACTTCCGTTGGCATAAATCTTTCTTTCCATGATTCTGGTTTAGGTTGTGATGGGAACTGACAGTTCACAGTTCATCCAATCACCTGCCAAGTATTTTTTGAAAGTGCCCGTCCCTTTTCTAAACACTATCAATGGATGACTTCCCAGATGGACGTGTGTAACCAACCATCTGGCATGTCAGGTCACTGAATTGCACTCTTTGTGGCTTTATAGATTTCAACGAGCAGCTTTCCCCTCAGCCTGTTGTACCTGACTGTAGCGCTGCCTACCACCACCAAAGCAGGGAATCCGCTGCTCTACATTACCAGTGTCGATGTACAGGTGCAACTTGAAAAGCCACTGAAACACAATGACTTTTACCAACTACTGTTTTATATTTCATGCAAAACACTGAATGCTACCGTATAAACAGTTGAGGCAGATTTGCACCTCATTGCAGCCTATATCTTAGAAGGGTTGTAAAGAAACATTGTGACAGATTTGAGATATTGTTTTATATGTTCATTCTTTAGTTTTTGTGTGTGTGCACATGTGTGTGTGTGTGTGAACCCTACAGGAAGGTATAGTCACCTGTGATGTCACCAACTTGGTGGACCCCCTGAAGATTGGTGTGAAAACACACACCGCGTCCTTCTCGAAGGAGAGCCTCCGAGGCATCGAATCTCTGGTCCGTGCCTGTTTTACCAAACAAGCATTTTCTTTTCACCGTCTCAGGATATATTGAGCAGGATATACTGTATATCCACATGTAACATGCATGATGCCAGAATTGGCATCTTTCCCCTAGTTTCCATAAAATCCCTCTTTTTTACAAGAACTACTTCATGATGGTGAAGCACATACGCACATATTAGCACCACCCTGCCCCCTACTGGCCAGAATAATTTATAATATATCTGATTTGAATATACAGTCTCCAACATGCAATTGTGGCACAATCTTACATTACTTACATTTAATAAAATATGAGTTCTGTAATAATTGAATTATTGCAATACAATAATTAGGCATACAGTTTGAATATACTTAATAATAATAATAATAATAATATACATACATATATATTTTATATAAATATTTGTGCATGTACTATGTTGCGTTTTTGAAACTGAATTGGAAATCATTTACACTTTTTTTGGGGGGGGTCAAATTCACAGGATTGTAAAAGAGCAAACTGCTTCAACATGAAATGCAATCTGAAAAACATTCGAAAGATGAGTGAATACTACGTGAATGTTAACACAAGGATCTGGCGAGGCACATTCATCACGGTAAACATGGATGTTTCTAGTGCTTGTCTTACTGAATACATTCACATGTATTTATGTATGTAGACATGTATTTACTGTATGTATATATGTATGTATGTATGTATATATGTATTTAGGTATGTATGTGTACTGCATATATATAGGTATGTATGTACTGTATATATGTAGGTATGTACAGTATGTATGTATGTATGTACTGTATTTATGTGTATGCATCTATGTACTTTATGTATGTATGTAGGCATGGAACGATATGAAACATTTATGTCACGATTATCCTAGCAAAAATGAGTGCGATAGATGATATTATCGCGATTATTTATTATATTATTATTAAACTCTTAAAATGGCACTAAAACATACTGGAATTACTTTATCTTACATTTTGTTAAGAAACAATCATTTTTATTATCATGACATATATGTACTCTATCTCTTTTGTGTGATTATTTTTAGTTTTGAAACCAGTATTTCAACAAATGCGATTTATCTTCTGTATGTGAGGGACACAATGAGCAAGCCGAGCCTTCAGCCACGGTGGTGCTTGACTGGAAAGATGCAGGCTAATTAAACAATTAGTAAATCAATACCATTGGACTGTACAAGTGAGCTACACAGCTTTTTTCAAGTCACTGAAAATATTCATACTTATGTGAGGATATGCATGATTATCACGATAATGGACATTCACCACAATGCGATTATCGTCAGTATTTTTATCGTGATAAACGCTTATATCGTATATCGCCCCATCCCTGTATGTAGACTATGTATGTATGTATGTATGTATGTATTTATTATTATTAATTTTTTATTAATATTTATTTTTATATTAGGCTAATATATGTATATTTGAATTAAAACAGGCCAACTATCAGACCATTAAGCTGACCACCATTACGGAAATTGAGACCTCTCAGCCTGATCTCCTCTTCATTAGCCACAAGCAATTACCTGTATGATCACATTCCGCCATGTTTTGTTACACATACTGTACTTTGTTAATTGCCAGTTGTACAATCCTTTCTGATGGCTCTCTGCACTCTCCTCTTCCGCCACAAGGTGGTGCTCACGGTCAGTAAGCCCGGCGCAACAGCGGACATACCAGTAGGGGTCATTGTGGGCAGTGTAATAGGGGGACTCCTTCTGCTTGCAGTTGCCGTTGGACTGCTGTGGAAGGTGAGCATTTCTTTGAAAACCCAGTTTGTCATTGGACTAGTTTGTCTTTGGACTATTAGGACTTTCAACCAGAGCCATGTAAAGAGATAGTCGCGTCATCTCCGTTAAATCCAGTGGACCGTTTTTTTTCACAGCAATCATGGAGCCTCAACATGGTTCACGGAAGTTAGCCTAAATACTTAAAATACCCTATAAATTATATTTTAAATCTAAATCGGTGCATTTATCTATATTTATTATTCAAATTGCCCACCGAACACTTCCTGGTACTTTTTTTGCCATAGGTTTGACCTCTTCATGAACCATGTGACCGTTGGAAATTTCGAACTTCCGTTGGCGTAACTCTCTCTTTCCATGGCTCTGCTTTTAACTAATTATATCACTGTGGTTAACGCTGCATTGAATGACAACCCTACACTGAAAGCCTGTTATTTACATATACAGTATATATACTTTGCACGTTGGGATGACTATGTACACACAGCAGTCAGCTTCAGGCGTGTATTATTATTATTATTATTATTATTATTATTATTTACAAATATATACTATATATTTTTTTCTAGTTTGGTTTTTTCAAAAGAAAGTACAAAGAGCTTCAGAAGGAGACTGAGGAAACAGCGGCGATGAATGCTGAGGAGAATGTGTCGTAGCGTGAGGAGGCAATGTCCAGCCCGGTGCATGCATACATGGGCTAACATCATTCAGGACTGCATCACAGATGGGGTTAATGGAGGACGGCTTGGCACCGGCCACTTGGATGCTACTGTATCCTCCAAGGCAGCTGGTTTTGACCCCTGCTCTTGGGGTACAGTGCTGCCCTGCAGTTTTGGATAACTGGCATGTACACAGCCCTTTAAATTAAAGGTGACCTCCTCAATTTGTGTGTAGAATTACCCATGTGGTGGAACAGCCCGGTAGAACCATTCTTATTCTACAAGCTCTGTCTCTATCATTTGCTTAGCATGTAAGGGGACTCTCAATTCAAAACCATCCTTAGGCCGAGTTCAGACGTGACTTATTTTTATTTTTATTTAAAGCACTGGCCTGGGAATATTTCATGTAGGAAAAAAAAATGGCTGAAACGGTTGTTATGGGAAACGCCAGGTCTCACTACGCCACTTGTGATTGGTCAACTGTGACGTACGCCGTTTTCTCCTGAGAAGTTGAACTTTTCTCAACTTAAAAAGAAGCGCAGAGCTGCTGAAAAAAGCACCTGTGGCAGCGTTTACATAGAACGCCCATGGCGCTTTTAAAAAATGCCCGCTCGGTAGGGTTAGAATGTAAAAAATAGGCCGACAGCTTCCAAAAAGTAGTTACATCTGAACGCGGCCCAAGCCATCAACCAATCAGCATCCACGTGGATATAGTTTGGTCGGTGCCAATGCTAATGCTTGTCATTGAAGGTGGCCTGCTACTGACTTCATTGACAACTCTTATGACCAACTGTGTGACACATTACTTAGAATAGAGTTTCCAGACTGACAAGTTTGGGAGAAATCAACCGGCCCCCATTTTTGTGGACAGTCGGGAAGCTGTGTAAAATGTATCTTTTCGACCCCCATACAATTCCAAATACGTTTTTAATTGATTGATGCATATAATGTTACAAATGCTGTTAATTCTGGCTATGCAATTTGGTGAGTCGTTTTTGGTGATTCCGTGAGCAAGAAGCTTTCAGCTGTACAGCTCTCTGTCACAAGATGGCAGCATAATATAAGTGACTTGGTTTTTCTGATCGTTTATACGGTATGTGAATATCCTGACCTCTCATTTGAGATGGAAATAATGTAGTTACATTGTGTTTGGGATTTTTACATTATGGAATATTTGTTCTTCTCTGCTCAGGTATTTCATTTATCCCTAAATCAGTTGCTTTTAAACATAAGTAATTTATTAGAACAACTTTTCTGACTAAGATGCTTAAGGAGGAAGTTCTTCCCTTGACTATTCTGGAATGTTTGTGTTTTTTTTGTTTTATTTCTCCAGCCAATTTCTGTACCCAGTAGAGTATTTAGCATACATTCCTTTGGATTTGGCACTGGCTCCAGACTCCTTTGTGTGGGAGTAATATTGCATTTGATAAATGACAAATCTCTTCTGTTTCACAACCTTTGGTGCACTAGAATGTTGAGAAATTATTTAGATTTCATGTGTGAACAGAGAAGTATGTGGAAAGTATTTGATTAGAATCAAAAGCAGTGTTTCATGATTTGTTTTTTTGCTTCCTTTGTTTCTGCAAAGGGGCAATATGCTACATTTAAGAGACATTTGATTTTCTTAAGATATAATCCGTGATACAAGTATTTGATAACTATTTAAATGTTCTGTACGTCTCATTTGCACTCTTCCAAGTATACAGTATGTACAGTAATTCACAATTCTTTTTTGTTTTTGTACTTTTTTGTATTGATTAATTGTGTTTACTATTGGCATTGCAACACTATGGTTTGAATACACTGTTGTATTTGTATGGACCTATTCTATCAACTTTACAGGCATTATGGGGGTCATTTTTGGGACAGTTCTTGTAATCACATTTCCATGTTTGAGTTTATTTTACAGTATGTTGTATATACGTATATTATACTGTATATGCAGTAACTTAAACATTGATCATTTGACAGCTTGCTTATCATTTTTTACATGTGTTTTAAGGACATTTGACTGGCAAAGTTATTTGTGGACATTTTGATATGGGTATGTGGACTAAAAACAAAACATTCATAGTCTATTATAGGTAGGATATATAAATTCCCTAATTACATCATAATTAAATTAATATACAGTAAATCAGCTTTTTATTTAGTTCACAATTTTTTGCGCTCTCATCATATTTTTGCACAGGTGTGCACAGCCAAATTGTATAAGCCTATTTTGTCACATTTAAATGCTAAATTAATAACCTATAATAACCCATAGAGCCTTGTAGTCTATGCCTACTGGTTAGTTTAGAGAATATGCCTAGGCTACTTGTTCTCACATCTCATAATGAATAAGGCAATTTCTGATTGCCCCTTCCTCTCTGAGTAGCCTAAGGATGCCCCTTCTCAACAAATACTTTTGGCTTTGTATAGACTTCAGTTGTAACCAGTGTTCCGCTGAAGAGGTCGCACGTGGACTTCCAAAAGTCTGGCCTTATTGTGCCAGGAGTTTGACGTGTATCATGTGTTTCATTCAGTGAAACGTAACACCCTGGTCTGGTCGCTGAAACCCTGTCGGAAACAGGTCTGCTTATATTTAAAAGCATGACCCGAGAGTGAAACCCAAACAACTGTCTGTTCTAATATTAGAACGGCTGTAGGCTACTATGAAATAAATTGTTATCTATGCATATAGATATATATAGTCCAGTAGACAAGTAGCCTATTTGAAACGTCCACAAGTGTCTAGGCTTTTGGGCATTTAGCTCACGTTAATATAATGACACGGGTAGAACATCTCTAAAAATGGTAGCCTATTGTGGGCTATTGTGAAACTATTTCATAATTTAGGATAATCTGCAGTTGGCATGTTTATCAACCGGTTTGTTGATATGATAACTGTGAATATGCACTGGCCCTAGTGATGTGTTTCATGACTATCAAACCTTCAATAATGTACATTTTTAAATTGTGATGGCTATTCATAATACATTTTTGTTACCAAATGTTTGTTTAATGGGGGACGTTGCATGCGCTCAACCATACAGTATCCTCTACACCACGCAGAAAGAAGCATCAATCACGCGTCTCATAAACTGATATGAGACGCTATACCTCAAACGTTTATGAAGTTATGAGTATCCGATCACATTATGAAGGTCATGATACTACATTTTGTTTAAACTATATTGGTTGCAAAAGAGCCACGCACGCCACCAGACAGTTTACTATAAAGCCATAGCCTGTCATGCGGTAAGAGAAAGTTACATCCCAACGATGTCACCTCATTTGGTTTGAAATAACTTTGCGTTAAACAAAAAAGGGAAAAAAATAAAGAATGGGAAAGAGAAAATTTCCCCACCCCCACAGAATAGGAGACCGCCCACCAGAGATAGTCAACCCGAGACCCCTTATAGATTTAAAAAGAGAGGCTGCATTCTCAGACAGACACTTTTTCAACAGTGCCTGCTTAAGCACATTACTTCTGCTCAGCCCGTGTCATTACGCGCTTCACTTTGCCTCCACTATGTTCAGGATGCTGAAACACCACCTTCACCCGGGTATTATTCTTTTGTTCGTTTGGCTTTGTCATCTCATGGAAGACAAGAAAGTTCAAGGTAAGCTCTTCTTAAATGTTATAAGCTTATATTTGTTATTGGGAGAAACTTTGGACTGTCATATGCGATGGAGCTGGCATGGCTGATGGCTCTGGACTGCGGCAGTCCCTGAAGTTTACAAAGTGAGTTTGCATTCTCTCCTCCAGATAAAACCCCGTGCGATAGACGGTGCGTGCGTGTAGTCACCATAAAACAGGTGCCATTTGGGACACTTGAAAGTAACAAGCATAGTTTTACGGCCAATGCGAGGTGCATAACCTTCATCTTGGTGCGCTTGGTGGCAGGGCAAGCGTTGATCACAGACAGTGTGTCCTGTTCAATTTGTGGTCATAGCGTGATTTCTGTATTGAGTGTCACTGATCAAATCTTTAATAACATTGCATGCAATATTATGATTGATTATATGGCTGTTATTTTTTTCTTTCTCGAAACATCAAAAGTCTTTCCTGGTTTCAGACTTAAGGTTTGGAGACACTATTTATATCTAATGCAGTAGCTTAATAGACGATGGTCCTTTAATGTTTGGTTGGCTTTACAGTGTAGGGTTTGATTTTTGAAAAGCGATACTAAAAAGCTTTAGTCATATTCATTTTTCATGCATGCGTTGTTCAATAGGCCTATATTTAAGAAGTTTATAAACCAATTTCACATTATAATATATTAAGTTTTGTTGAATACGCATCTCTGTTGCTACAGTAGGTGGCTGTTATATTACCTACAGGTCAGATGTCTGGGCAGTGTGGGAGCTTTAGGCTATACCTTCTTGTTCCCCCACCCCCCGAATGGTATAGGCGGGTGTTTCTAGACTGTCTTGACGCCCCACTTTCTGGTGAGTTAAAAGTATAATCTAAATCCCACATATCATCCACCCTCCAAAGACGTTTCATCCTCCTGGTTTGTCGGTCTGTCACCACTGGTCGCGTATCTTGCCCGTGCATCAGCTGGGATGTATAGGCGCGCGTTAAACCCTTTCGTAAAATCAGACTAAATAACTCGTGTTCGGGAAAGGGGGAGATATATCAGGGGTTGGGGCAGGGGGTTTTCTCGGTCCGGATAATTCATACGTGCGGAACACGTATCTCTAGGTCAGGGCAGCTTTCAGACGCGCGGGGGAGCTTTTATTTATGTATTTATTTATTTATTTATTTATTTAGATGCGTTGTTGCTATTTATTACAGCTGGCAACTGCTGGCTGCAGCAGGGCAAGAACGGCAGGTGCCAGGTGCTCTACATGCCCGGCATGACCAAGGAGGAGTGCTGTCGCAGCGGGAGGCTGGGTACCTCATGGACGGAGGAAGACGTGCCCAACAGCACCCTGTTCCGCTGGATGATATTCAACGGCGGAGCCCCCAACTGCATACCTTGCAAAGGTGGAGGTGCACTCAATTTTTTATCTTTTTTATATATATATATATATAATATATATAATAAAAAATACATGAAAAACTCACATTGGCTATAGCCTATTTATAATTTTACTTTCCCCCGCTGTTGTGTGTGCAGGCGCGCCCGTGCGTGCGCGTAATGACGAAATGTGGAAATGATGTAGCCTATGTTTTCATAATTATGCGTTACATATTTAGTAGCAATATTACGTCATCACCACAAGATGGTGATGGCGGTGATCGTGAGTGGATTAAATATATTTATTTTAAATCTTTTAGTAAAAGAAAAAAAAGTGTTTTATGCTATACGTTTATAGCCTATAACAGACGACATTTAGCGTCCAGTGAAAGTAGTATAGGCTATATGTTGACTCGACGATTTTCCTTTTAGAAACCTGCGACAACGTGGACTGCGGCCCGGGAAAGAGATGCAAGATGAACAGGAGGAGTAAGCCACGGTGCGTGTGCGCACCGGACTGCTCCAACATCACGTGGAAAGGACCCGTGTGCGGATCGGATGGCAAAACCTACAAAGACGAGTGCGCGTTGTTGAAGTCTAAATGTAAAGTCCACCCGGACTTGGACGTTCAGTATCAGGGGAAGTGCAAGAGTAAGTAAATTAACGGTTGTAGCTACTAGCCGCTACTTTCCATATTTGATTATAAATCGGCGTCGCTGAGCGCATACGTGAGAGATGTAACGTACACAGTATGCCTTGTGTAGACAAGATGTGTCGGCTGTCTGTCTTTATAATTACTATTATAGCCTATACTATTAGGGCCTATACTGTAGGCCTACTTCCCATGAGGTTAATTAACTTATCGTGAGTGCTTGACGTGGCACGCAAGATACAGGCAGGGCTTCACTGCGTGTTATGTTGTAACGGCGTTACACGTGGGCCTACCTGTGGTTGATATTTTGACCTCACAATGCCACACTACGAACGACATATATTTGTTTTACTTGACAGAAACGTGCCGTGACGTGTTGTGTCCGGGCAGCTCTACGTGCGTCGTGGATCAGACGAATAACGCGTATTGTGTGACGTGTAATCGGATTTGCCCCGAAGTGACGTCACCAGAGCAGTACCTGTGTGGAAATGACGGCATCGTCTACGCCAGCGCGTGTCACCTGAGAAGGGCAACCTGCCTCCTGGGCAGATCTATTGGAGTGGCATATGAGGGAAAATGCATCAGTAAGTCTGCACTTTGGCCACACCAGTAGACTTGGTTCTGAGAGAGTGGCCCCCTCCTAGAGCTATGCACTTTGAATATGGTTTGCCTTTGCCGGCCAACTTGGCCTAGTTCTTCATTGTTAATTCTTTCCCCCAACATTCCACTAAGAAGGGGGTTGTATGCAGGGAGTGTTCTTTAGTTGTTCATGTGCGCTAAAGAAATGAAGAAATTATGGATCTTTTATTGTTTCCTGATGTTTTGAGGCACAATAACCCCCCCCCCCACACACACACACACACACACACAAAACAAAAAACACAAATATTAGCTGCAGAAAGAGAGAACCATTGGAACAACCTAATGCTCCTGGGTCCAAACCCTCCTAAACAAACTATTAAAGGTAAACTCCTCGATCATGTTACATTTTTTGAGACACAGCTGTCAGAGAAGATAGTGGGGGGGGGGGTGGGTAGAGAGAACGGCCTGATTGTGGGGGGGGGGGTGAGAGAACAGCCTGATTGTTGGGGGGGGGGTAAGAGAGAACAGCCTGGGGGTCAGTCACTGGGCACAGGTGTGGGAGGGTTGTGCCAAAACCGAAACAACGTCGTCGTTTTTACGCCGGCTCCCGACACAAATGGAGCGTGGAATAAAGTCACCACAGAGAGGACGGAGCAACGGGCGGCATTTCTGCATTCGACATTTGGAATGTGGGGGGGGGGCGTTATTCCTCTCTGGTGGGGTGTGGGTTCATGGGCATTTGGAGTATATTACATGCATTAATTCACATAAAGTACCCTGATCTGAGGCCACAATGGTATTTCTGCTGTGGGGAGCAATGCGTGGTAGATTTAGCAGTGTGGATGCTGCATATACGTACCCTCAGCCTCCACGAAATAAATGCCGTCGGTGCCTTAAAGCGACACGCCCACCAGAACCGCTCCGTTTCTGTCCCCATAGAAATGCATTACGTTGCTCTGTCTTCTTCAGCATTCCAGTGTCTTTGCTCATGATTCCATTCCTGCTCTCCCTCTCTCTCCCTCTCTCTCTCCCTCTCTCTCTCTCCTGCTCTCTCTCTCTCGCTCTCTCCCTCTCTCTCTCCCTCTCTCTCTCTATCGCTCTCTCTCTCCCCCCCCTAGAGGCCAAGTCGTGCGAGGACATCCAGTGCAGTGGGGGGAAGACGTGCCTGTGGGACGCCCGGATGACCCGGGGCCGATGTTCCGTGTGCGACGAGAGCTGCGTGGACAGCCGCACGGACGAGGCGGTGTGCGCCAGTGACAACGCCACCTACCCCAGCGAGTGCGCCATGAAGCAGGCGGCCTGCTCCCTGGGGGTCCTGCTAGAGGTGAAGCACTCGGGATCCTGCAACTGTAAGTAAGAACGATGGGGGAAAAAAACAAAAACAGTTACTCCTCTCCTCCTCCACGCCAAGCAAAAGACAATATTTCACATTTCCGCCCCGACATAACCCCCCCCCCACATCCCACCCCCCAACTTCAAGTACCTCCTCTCTCT
>JAODTR010033431.1:196-40314 GCA_025399935.1 Amblyopsis rosae | reverse complement strand
CCCCCCCCCCCCCCCCCCCCCCCCCCCCGGAAAGCAGAGTGGGTTTTTTTTGGAGTCAAGGTTTGCCGGTTTGTTAGTTTATCAACATCCTGTTTATCCTTGACCCCTTGAAATGCACAACCCCCTGACTTCCTCTCCTGGCTATAGTACAACATCTGGTATTTCTCACCACCAGGGATTCAGACAACTAAGCTGCTGTTGTAATTGGCAATGAATTACAGGAAATTGAAAGCAGGTTTGTGCCACAGAGGAACTACTTTCAAGAAAATTGAAAGAATATATAATATATATATATATATACACCTTATAAAAAAGATTATAATGACAAAATCTTATCACTGTTTGGTTGTTAACACTTGCCTTTGTTGAGATAACATCTCCAGAGAGAATATACAGTATGTTTTTATTTTTTAATATAATTTAGCCATACCTCCTTTTGTCCCTTGTGATTTTGCCTGTTATAGTGAGAGGGGTTCAACTTTTTCAACTGTTCTGTTCCTTGGTTTAAAAAAACAGTAGGATATAAAACACAGCACCAAGCAAAGCATATTATGTTTTTAAGTTGTCACTTACAACACTTATTGCATATACCTTAAGAACAACAAATGTGCTCTTAATAAGACAAATAAACTCTTGACATTTTTAGCAAAAGAAGCAAATATCTACTGGTTCTTCTGAATTACTGTACAGTACTTCTTAAAAAGAAGTGACAGTGCTTTTGAAGGGCAGGATCTCTGTATTCTTCAACAGTTCTAATGCACAAGAAAATGGGTGTTTGTGTGTGGGGGTGTATGTATATCCATGGAGAATATCCATTGTTTCAAAAGTCTTTAATCATAGGCTCTGTCCTCTTTGTGCTTGGTCTGAGGGGTTGTGGGCAATGAATACATAGATCTTAAATGTTGGGTGAATTTGTATAATTTGGTCGAGTGTAAACAATTACCCCTGGCAGGCAGCGTCACCAAGCAGAGCAGGCTCAAGCAATGGCTAACCTAATTACAAGACATAGGTATGTGCCCTGAAAGTGGGCTTTCTTCAGATGGCAACAAGCACAGCGCTGGAACAAAGCTGACCCCACTTGCATCATAAAGGGGAGGGGGGCAAGTCGGGGCCAACTCAGAGCAGAGAAGGCATCCGGATCTATTTCTTTTCTTCCCTTCAGACATTGTCCTCAGACGGCCCTCCACAAAGACTCGTGACGTCTAGCAGAAAAGTTATGCCAGAGTCACAATGTCTGCCGAGGAGGCGAGCCTAGCACATCCCTGTGGGGTCACGGGTGGTTTTGTTTTGGGAGACCACAGACAACAGAGGGGAAGGTACGGCAATAAAATACCTCGGAGCAAAGAGAAACATTCCAACAATCTAATTTGACATAATTTAAACATTGTTGTCATATTAGTGAATTGGAGCGCCCCCTCCTCACGAACAGTTTTGCTCCTCCTTGCAAAGACTTTTCATTTGTCTTGTTTTGTCTTTTTTTTTACCGGGGAAGCAGTATAAACAACAGTGCCTCTAAATGTCCTCCTTTGGAGAAGAGAAAAACTATTAAGATGGGGGAACATGGAGGAAGGCTATTGTCTCTTATTGTATGCATATAAATGAATGGGTCACACGTTGCATTGCATGTGCTCAATCAAAACTATTTACCTGTCCATGTTCCGAGTAAAAGCATTTATAAGGAAAGTTAGACAATTTCAGGGAACTTTCGTTTACAATATTCTTTTGACCATTATGGTTCCAAAATTGACAATCATAAAACTTGATTTTACTATTTACGCATTCGTTTAAAATGAATGATACAAGATTATATTGTTTTTCTCTTTATGTTCAAGGCCTTCGGCATGTTTGATCACTTAACAGTAACAATAAGCAATGTTCACACAAGTCTCACAATAACAAGAATATGAATAATAATGATTATTGTTTTAGACACTGGAGGCATCATGGTGAGTGTTGAACATCCCATCAGCTCTCGTAACAGAGCCTGGATGTCCAGAAATAGCTCCCGACAGGGAGAAAGCGTGCGTTCAGTGAGACCTCAGCTCATTCAATGCACAACCAATTAAATTAAAGTGAGTTCTAGATGTGGAGCTGTCATTTTACTTTCTTTGCTAAATGTACTTCTTTTAAAAGGCCAGGCATTCCACGGTGTTATTGTGCCTGTGGGGTTATCCGTGCGTTGGCAGGGTTTTGAACACACAATTATGTGTGTTTTTGAGGGCCACCTCTCAAGGGAGCACTAGCAATGACCAGGAGAGAGAGAGAGAGAAAAAAATAGATGTTTCTGCATATTGTCTAGATCATCAACTGTAGGTGTCACTACACAGTCCAACAAGGTCTGTGTCCAGTGAAAAATGACTTTTCTTCAGTGTCACTAAACTTTAGTTTAAAGTTGCAGTAGGTAGAATTTTAGAGTTGCAACCAGAGCTAAAACACAGCACAAGAGAAACATGATATAAGGCAACAACCCAAAAACCCACCCCTTTCTCCTTTGCTCCCTTTCTATTGAGCCCGTTGACAAACCTCTAAATATATTGTATACAGCTCTAAAATCCTGCCTACAGCTCTTTCACCTGTCTGTAGAGACTGTGGGCCCTATTTTAACGATCTAAGCACATGGTCTAAAACGCAAAGCACAAATTGGGTTTAGGGCATGTCTAAATCCACGTTTGCTATTTTAACGGCAGATAAATGGTCAGTGCGTCAGGGCGCATGATTCAAAGGGGTTTGACTTACTCGGTTCATTATTCATGGGTGTGTTTTGGACGTAAGAAACGATAAACCAATCCAAGTGTCATCTCCCATTCCCTTTAAAAAGACAGGCGCGCTTGCATCATAGGTGGATATTATACCAGCCGGCTTGTGAAAGCGCTGCAGCAGATCATCTTGGAATAGCGAAATTCCAAAATTATGTTTATGCAGGTTACACACTAATAATATTTCACATTATACTCTATTCAGTTTTAATCCTTTGCATATATGTATGCTCCCACACGTCCCTGTATACTATATTGATAATGTGCCTCGCTCTGACTTTAGACCAGGTTTCTGCTGGTCAAGTGTGCAATCACTCTCCGCTGCCTCAAGATAGCTATGCGCTAGACCAACACACCCACGGGCGCTCAAATGGGTGCAAGTGTATTTGCTATTTAAACAACATGGGTGCTGGACGGGAAAATGACAACTGCGTCGGTCTGAAACTAGCAAAGACACTTGCGTGCGCCGGTTGTAAAATAGGGCCCTGTATCTCAGGCTGATATTTGAGGTTAATCTCTAATCTGCAGGCAGGAACATACGTTTAATTAAGAAACAGTAAATCAATGAATGTTTATCACAAAACACAAACTGAAGACTATTTCATGCCGAATGTGTGCTTTTTTTGAGGTACTGAAAGCAAAGTGTAGAGTTCAGTGTCAATCTAAATCTCAAAATCTATTCTCTCTCTAGCGGTAACTTTCGCTGTATTACTGCCTGCTCTCGCTATATTTTACACGAGACTTTTTCGGGAGATTACTATTTGCAGGGGTCCGGGAGCCGCTTGTAAAATGCGGGAGACTCCCGCAACATCATTTTTTTTTTTTACGTTAGCCTGTAAGTGTTGGAGCTCAGCCGGAGCCCACCTCCACCTGGCTCCGGCCCAATTTAATACCTGGTTATAACAGTGTCACATCGGATTGCAATGCACGTTTAGATAACCAGTCCAAATTGGGTTTTCCTTTTGCTTAATGAAAATGTGTGTGTGTGTGTGTGTGTGCTTGCGCATGTGGCCATGCTTGCGTGTGTGTGCGTGTGTGTGCACGTGCGTGCGTCTCAGAAATATGCCAATACCGGCTGTATGCATCTCCTGCATAACAACTGTGTTGTTATGTAGTCCTAATAATTGCCTGGGAAGGACCACAATGTATTTACATAAGAAATTATGTCTTCAGTAAATTAAAGCTAATAATTCAACCAAATATTTCTGAGGATAGTTTTTACATTTCTGTCTGAAATCTTGAGGGTTTTCAGCCAGCACGTTCAAAATACATATGTCTTCTATTACAGTAAATGGTGTAGCTATTATATCTGGTGTAGCTATTATATCTACAACACAAACAGAAAATGCATGGTTTAGTCTCAAACACAAGGAGTGAAATGTTACAATGAACTTCCATATAGTCTGGGTTAGTTGTAATATATTCTGGGGTGAAATGTAACATAATGAAAACATTTTTTCTGGTTTTTCAGAACCAAATATTCATAATACTGTATAGTATATATTACATTGGCCAGGGGTAGAATCGCAGGATCTGTTCAACTGAGGATGTAGACGATTTTACCAGAGGGGGCCAGCATCATGAAGAAATGTTTTAGGCAGCAAAAAAAAAAGAAGTTGTCAAAAAATGACATGACATTATTTTAGGAAGGTGACGATAATGAAATATTTTTATTGAAGACTTGTTTTGGTCTGAGATGCTGGTGTTTAGTGGGACATCTAGTGGCAGGCATGATCATATATAGATTATATCATGTATAACCCCTCACCCTCTCAGTCTGGAACAATAAAATAATGAACTCCCTATTTGATCAATTTCTGATCCATTTTATCAGGAAATGTCCCCAGCCCTATATGACGGGGTTTGTTCATATCCCTCCGGGAATTGAATCCCTCTCATCCCACTCAGAGAGCGGACGCTCTAAGACACTCTAAAACCCAATGGGCGTGCATCGCCAGAGCATTCTTTGAGGCGTTCGGAGAGTGAGATTTATTTTACTGCTCAGCTAACAGTTGACCACCGTTACACCTATTCTCTTTAGGGATGGGATACAACCAACCGACAATCAGCCCAGCATGTTTATATAATGATTGTCATTTTTTAGGTAACGTTTTCTAGCCTGGTGTATCCAGACCCAGAATTCACATTGTGAATAGGGTCTGGATATGATGGTAATTTGTAACTGTAACATACAGTAAGATTACATAAAAAAAAAGTAACCAAGTCTGCCAGTAGAATGCAACAACTGTTAACACTTCCTAATGGAGACTAGAATTATAGTAAATTACGTAATTTGTGGATTACCTAAATATAGTAATATAATCTGATTACTTTCCATTACTTTTAGATTACTTCATGCCTAAACATTGTTCATTGACATGCCATCCAAAGCAAGCGTGCCAAATCTTTCTATTTTAGTGTCCGTTTATGTTGCTCAGGGGATCAGGGGACTTTATTTCAATTATTGATTGACATTAATGAAAGGTTAATAGGACAACAGCAATATTGTTAAATGCATTTTTCTTCTGCAAACTTCCCTTTTTAAATTTTAATGTAGTCCTAGAAGAATGTAGTCCCTGATTCACCTACTTTAGCTGGTAACTGTAACTGATTAGATGTAATCAGTTACTTGCCAACTGGACATAGACCTCTGGTTCATTTTCAGCATCTAACATCTCTTAGCAATGCTGACTGTTCTGCCAGCAGGGTGGCTGTGAAAATATTAATGTTAACATGGTCTCTAGACCATAGATCAATAGCTGTGTGGAGAGCCAGGCTAAAAGTCTTCCCTTTAAAGATGGAATCAGTCTTTCTGGAGAAAGATTGATATAAACCTGACCAAAACAGAAACACTTCTCCCTTCAATGCCATAGGGTGCTCCCACAGAAGTTTCAGCCAGAGCAGGCAGCTTGCGGACTGTGAGAAGATGTTGACAGAATTTGACAACAAGTGTAAGCTATTATCTTAAAATTGCTGACTATACCTTTAAGGGAGCCTTTCCCACACAGCTCACCTTTAAGAAACGCCTGTAGGAGGCCTACCCACCTTCCAGCACAATCAGCATATTCAAGGAGCAAAGAACATTTTTACATACAGTATACAGTAACTACCCCACGGTATGTGTAGTTACTTTGCTTTATATGTACATGAATTAATATCGTTTACAAGAAAGTTTCAAGCGAAATTCAAAATTATTCATTGCCATGTCATTTTGCAATCACGAACACGCCATTATTTCCATGTCTTTGCGCGGCTTACACTGACAAGAAAACCATCGACGTCAAACCGGGGTGACAAACCTCTCCATTTATAGCGGCCCTGCGGCGCCGCTACGGTGGATTAAAACTAGCGCTACAGTGAGAAATGCAGGAGGAGCTGTGGTGTGTGATTCCCCTTATTGTCCTCATCATCCTTTGAAACGAGGAGTCTTTCCAATGAATATTAAACAGGCATGTTATTAAATACTCACGATTTGAGCGTCCTTTTTGGATGGATTTTTCATTTAAGAGGTAAGATACAACATTGGCCTATAAGATACCAAGCACAGGGGCCCACACGTTTTTGTTTTAAACATTCTCTTTTAGGCTTGGAATCTCAGTATACTGTAAAGTGCATGCGCATGTACAGTAATGCTTTAGCTTGATAAGCTTGTTGGCCTCCAAATATATTGCCTGGTGTAACCAGTCCACTCCGGTCTGATCTTTTTTGATTTGAGGTCCAAGTTAGCATGCGTTCTCGAGAATAGCTGACCCTGCCTTTAATAGTCTAGCTGTTTTCCTTTACAGTCTGTGGGTGCACGGAGCAGTTTCCTAAAAAACTGAGGGAATTTTGCTGCATAACTGTCTCCCCAAGAAAGAACACATGGCAACTTGGCAAGAAAAGGGTATTTCTCCCTCTCTCTCGCACATATCTCTGGCTATAAACAATTTAGTATGTCTTTTAAATGAAACAATAATCAATGCCCTTATTTCAACATTCCTGAGGTAATAGACAAAGTATAGACAAGCATACTTAAAACTTCCATCTTCAGGTACTTCTTCATCGACTGGACAGAAAATTGAGCTGAACCTGCAAACCCCTGATAAAGATCGATCTCTCTCTATCGTGTGATAGTCGAGGACTATCAGCTCTAGCGATGCGATTCTCTCTCTCTGACATTGCTCTCCTTGGTTCAGTGGGAGGAGACGGTCTTGAGTAGCTTGACAGTAACAGTGATCACTCTTTAAAGCCCCCTACTGACTGGGTTGTTGAATTACATAAAATGTATGATGCTTTGAATGTAAATAAAGGCTTTCTCATGGACCCTATACGTCAAGGATATTCAACTCCGGTCCTGGAGGGCCGCACCCTGCATGTTTTAGATCTGTCCCTGCTCCAACACACCTGATTCAAATCAACAGGTCGTTATCAGGCTTTTAACAACCTTGAATTAGGTGTGTTAGCCCGGAGTTAAATAGTATACTATACACATTATAACCCCCTCCACATACAGTCCTTTACTGTACGTACTCACATTCAGTCAACAGTTCCTATTATTCCTAGACAAAGTTTGGGTCGCATCTGGGTTGGGAGTGTCGTTATCTCAATAATGGTGTATGTGGAGCGTTGCACAGCGTACGGATCTAACTCTCTATTCTAGCCTCGAAACATTTGGCCGGAGACCCATGTCCATCTATCTCTTTAAGAAGCTCACATTTTCACATTCACACACACATGCCATCTCAGCAGATAACCGCAGACGACACGAAATTGCCCAGTGCCACGATCATGCCACTTTGCTGATGTTGGCACGGAGACGGTTGTCACTAAACCAGCCCAACAGGAAATCCAATATTTGAAAGTTTCTTCCTTTGCTCCGCACATGCAATGCACGTTGACTGGGCGAGCTAGACTGCTAGCTGAATTCACTCGCCAACCTCTTGCCTTCAGCCTGTATTTATTGGGGTTATGATTTAGACAGGGTGCAAAATAACTTTGACTTTGTGACATTACTGTTTTCCTTGTGGGTTTCGTGCTATGAGGCAGACTGGGAAGAATCTTGCATCGTTACACATTTTCAAAGGTATTTCATGAGCAGGATTTATTCACACCGTGTAGCGCACACTGTCAAGATTGTGCCCTGGCACTGTGTGCTCCCGCAGGGTTCCTGTGACCACTCCTCCCCGCAGCTGAGAGACATTCCTGGCTCCTCCTCCTTCATACCTGCAGCTCGGTCTGCACTACTTTGTGTTCATATGTACAGAGCCTGGGCTGTGCTGCACGCAGACAGAATGCTAAGATAGTGGACTGCGACGAGATGCTTGGCGAATTTGAGAGAAAAAAAAAAAAGAAGTGAATCATCTTAAAATCGCTTACTCTACCTTTACATTTCTTTATTTATTATAATATAAAAGTGTCTCTTCTGACCAGAGGTGCGCAAACCATCAAAAGAATAAAAGCACAATAAAGCCTAATGGCGTATTTCCATAGTGGTCCTTTGACACATCTGGTCCCTTGCTATGGATGCCACGGCTGCATACCACCACTCACTTCACATGCTTCCTCCCGATACTACACATCAAACAGTGCCATCACTTCAACAAATGGCTCTTTGTCAGCCTCGTCTTCGTGTTCAAATCAGCAGTCCCACAGCGGACTATGGGGAGGGAGAGAGAGGGGAGAGAGAGAGGAGAGAGAAAGAGAGTGGGAGAGAGAGAGGGGGGGAGAGAGAGAGAGAGAGAGGGGGGGGGGAGGGGGAGAGAGAGGGAAAAGGAGGGAGGGAGAGAGGGGGAGGGGTAGAGAGAGAGGGAGAAAAGAAGGGAGGGAGAGAGGGAGAGAGAGAGGGAGAAAAGGAGGGAGGGAGAGGAAGAGAGAGAGAGAGGGAGAGGAAGAGAGAGAGAGAGAGACACCAACAGTATCTCTAGAGCTGATAGTCCTCAACTATAACACAAAGACCAGCTGGAGTGTTCTTCACCTGCTGTCTGCCATCTTCAGCGAGCCTGGTGGATTCACTGCAGTCCATTCTTTCTTTGTATAGAGACCATCAGGTTAGCTGACCACCATCAACCTATCTGCTTCACTGACTGCTTCACAGGATCAACAAACACACAGTAGCCATTCCTTACGAGGGTCTGAAATTAAACGTGTAAATGTTCATATATCTTTTGTATGACCCATAAACCCCCTTTCATGGCATCATGATGCATCTCTGTTGATCTATTCTGGTTTCTCATACACAACCCAATGCCAGCTGCTTGTATGTATAAGGTACATACTGTATATGAAGTCTCTGTTGACTAAAAGAGAAATCAATAAATGCAATCGGAGGTGGACATATACTGTAAGACAATCAGAAATAATGGCCCATTTCTATGACCAACTGAAGTTAAATCTATGCACACACCAACCAGTGATGGCTATACATGTCACCATTATTATTATTATGAGAAAAATTAAGTATCACATCTATAGCCACTGTAATATATGGTGTGTTCAACATTAAATATAAAGCAGTAATGAGGAATAGACAAAAAAGTTATTAACATGCAACATTTTGACAAAGAAAAAAAAAGAACTTGTTTTGAATAAAGGCAATATTCCTGCAGTGAAATTAGGGTTAGGTTTCAGTGTGTTGCACTGCATATTAATCTAGTCTCCATATCGGAGATTTATACAGTACTGTATATAGCGTACTTGTTGTCTTGATACAATTATTATCCTTGTCAAGAGGTGAACCCCCCCCTTCCTCCCCGGTTATACAGAATTGATGCCTTGGGCAACGCACTCTTGTTTGTGAGAGCTGGGTTTAAAAGTGAATTGTAATGTGTGACATTTGAAGCCTTTCAACAGTTTGATATATTGAAAGGCTATATTCTGAACTTCTTAAATGTTACCATGCACATCCCGGAAGTCTGGCTGTCATTCTTTGTTCAAGTCTGTTGCTAAGAAGACACCAATTTGCCTTTTGAAAACAACTTCATGAATACCATTATTTTGAACACTGACATTTTCAAGAGAACATTTCAGAATTCAATAAATGTTCCTATTGCTGTGTGCTAGTTTTTGCTAGCAGTACATCATATAAGCAGTGTTGACAGCTGCCAAACTCAATTGTCATTTTCTGTGACTCGCAGTTAGGCCGTCCTTGCGTGAACCTAAATTCCGCTAATGACACACATGAAAGAACGCAAATGAAAGGCTCATATGAAAAAATAAGCATATATTTTATTTAGCAGTGTATGTGTGCAGTCAACAAAAATGTTTTCCACCTTCTGTCAGAAGTAACATTATATCTGATCATATCTATTTAGCAATATCTTTGGTTGACATTTTTGATTTCCTCTCACAGGTCTGTAGTAGAGTGATAAAATGTGAGTCTGCTTCCAAACCATAAAATTCCATAATGAAGTTTCAAGGGAAAACACTTTAATGTTCCGACAGACCTTTCAGACAGCCCCAAGTTTACCTTCTCTCTCTCTCAAGCAGATATGATGTACATACACTTTTATCCTTTTATGGAAGCACCATAGATACACAAACTAAAGAAAAGCTATTACACTCTATTAATCCTTCTGTACTACTTCCATGGTGAATTATTTTATTGTCTTGCCTGCAGGAGCTTATGTTGTACTGTACCAATGTAGAGGCTTCAGCTCTACAGGATTTTGAATGCCTACATATAAACCCTGCACTTGAGTTAGGCATTCAAAATCCTATAGCATTTGAAATACTGTAGAATACCCCATTTCATCCTGAGCAGAAATGGAGATGCTCACGGCTTTAAAAGCATCGCAGTGCATTCACTAAACCGAATGTGCTTTGTTAGAGTTACAAATAAGGCCCAGGGTATTGTGCGGGGCACGAACAGTGCAAGGGCATACAGTGTAAACGTGGATGTCTATTGGGGAAGGGCAGACGCGGGGGGTGAGTCACAGCACAGCTGGGTGACTAGTCACGGCTCTGGGGAAGAAGATGCCGCTGAGATGTCTGGTTGGTGACGTGGTGGAGCCGGCCACAGCCGAGAATGTGTCCCGGATACGACCGGCAATGGGGCGGGAATCACTGAACTTGACTCATTTCCTTCTATATTAAGTGGGATTCGTCCACTGGGTGGGTGGGTGGAAGGGAGTGTGTGTGTGTGTGTGTGTGTGTGTGGGGGGGGGTGGTTAACCTCCTTGCTATAAGAGCCACACGCGTCTCCTCTGACCTGCTAATGTCCCCACAGGGTACTGTACACTGTATTGTACTAGTAGTATGCATAATGATGTTTGTTCTCTTAAAAATGGTGTGGAATAAATTAAGTTATTGCCTCACATTTGTTTGTTCTGCACGAGAAATAAGCCTATTGTCTCACGTCTGTAATTGTTTGATGAGAAGGGACAATGCCAGTTCGAGGGATGAAAGAAATCCGTTTCCAGGGAATAGTAATTTTTACCTTACTTATGTACTATCTTGTTTGTAAATATCCTGTCTCTTATTAATTTCTTTATTGTTTAATTGTTCATTTATTTTCATTTGACCATTTTATTATTTGTTTATAGTCCTTATAGATAAGTCTCACTACTTGCAGACATCTTCCAGTCCAGCTTCCAGTCAGCCAGTAAGGGTCACATATGGACAGGTCAGCCATTCCTTCCAGGTTCATTTGCAAAGTCATTTCTCAACCAACGGTCTGAAGACAGACAGACCCCTAAACGGTCTGAAGACAGACAGACCCACAATGGTCTGAAGACAGACAGACCCCAAACGGTCTGAAGACAGACAGACCCCTAACAGTCTGAAGACAGACAGACCCCCAACAGTCTGAAGACAGACAGACTCCTGATCCCTGTCCGGTTAGGCTCGTTCCTCCTTCACACAGGACCACAGAGGTCAGCTCCTCCTCCGATTACTTTTCTCGTATCCCGTAAGACATTTACCACAAGCCATTCATCGTTCACTGTACATTGCAGCTGTATTTACTGATACTATCTACAAGGGAAGCTGACATACTTTAGCAAAGTCTATTTACATCCATCCCACTAAGATGGTATTAGATAGATGCCAGTTTCTGGATGCAGGGAAGCCTCGGTCCAAAGGCATAACGAGGCCTTTGCTGTATCTATTAAACCTTCTCAACAAACACAAATAAAGCAGGAAATGTGTTGGTGAAGGCATGATCTGAATGTTAATGGTATACCACACATTAATACCACAAAAACTGCCATTACCTTTGAAAATAAGACTAAAAATGCTATTTGACGGTTCAGAGTAGTACAAACTGCCTTTAAAAAAAGCACCAAATGGCTATTAATATGAGACATTAATATTTCATCACTAGCTATACCACTTGCTTCATCTTCCACTATTTGAAAGAGACTAACGACATTTTTCTGGCACTTGTGTGGACATTAAAATGTGTCATTAGACATACCTTCAGTGTGTTCACGGCAAAACAATCAATTTAAAAGGACCGTACATAAATGCATGTAATGCATCTGTTTGTGTGCAAGAATATAACAGATAATTCCAATTTCCAACAGTCAGTTTGACAGACTTTTACCCTTCCTAGCTGTCTAAGGTAACTAACTGAGATTCTGTCTCAGTTTGTGTTGGTGGCCTTTAATACGCCCTAACGCGATTGGTTATCTCACTGGGAGTGTGAGTATATGAGCATAGGCCTACCATATGTCAGAGATGACTGATTACATTAGAACTTTTCATGTCTATACTCGGTCATATAATATAGTAGCTCATCACGGTGTTTGCTGCTCTGTCATTTTCCACATTGTGCCCAATATTTTTCCCTCCTTGTCGACAGCAAGAAGGCTCCATTATTCCACCGAAGGGTATATTTATCGCCTGCAAATTACCCATCAAGCACTTGTGTGTCAAGACTCTGCCTGAAGGCAGGCATCCATTCTTATCCTACCATTCAGTCTGCTGCTTATGCTGTCTCACCTGTTAAAGACAAAGTGCATCCCTCCCCTAACACGTCTCCTTGTCCGGATAATTAGAAATTGAGCTTCACCAGCATTTTACCTGCGAGCTCTAAAGAATGGTTCAGGTACCCACAACACACATAGGCAGGCAGATAATACAGTACTTACTGTACCCAAAAGCTCCCAGCGCTAAATGTGCGAAAGGAACGAAGTACATTATCATAAGTATTCCTAGACAAAAAGCTGTTAGGCCAGACGCTTATTAATAACAACACTCAGCACTGGGATCTGCTTTGGAGATGGTGCCATACATACAAACAGCTTGTGTTTCTTCTAGCAGTTCTCTACGATAGCCTATACTGTAGCTATTTGCAGCTCTGTTTAGCGGGTTTGTTTACCAGCACGATACCTCCCATCCTAGACTGTGCTATCTCATGTCCCACGGCCACAATATTAGGACTTTGGATAGGAAGGCTAAGCCTCTCCTATAGGGGGGGTCTGGTCTGGGGGGCATACTAAATAATAAATATAATGTTTACAATATGTTTAGTCTAAAATAGGTCTGGTGAAGTCACTGGCACGCTTCATTGGAAAGTGTTCGCAGTAACCCTGAGTGTAGACCTCAGGGTTACTGTGCTTTTAACAAATCATGATTAAATGAGCTGCATGTCTGACAGAGCGCATGTCTAATTTCCACACACTAAGGAGCCCACGTTTTCACTGTGACCGATTCCAAACCGATTTCTAACTTTGCACAATAGCAACTGCAATAGCCTACTTCTCCAACCTGCAACCTTGCTCTCCCCTCCACCGCACCCAAAACTTCCCTTAATTTGATATTGGACGCGTGACATGTCGTAATCTTGTACCTTGAGCAGCACACCGGTGTTCTGTGTCTGCACCAACACACACGCATGGGAATGCGAACCCTTGCTTGCGCCTTCAGATTGGAGTGCTCCTTCCAGGTACATTCATCACAGCAACGGCAATCCAACAGGATGCCGTGGCAACGGCACATGCCCAGTAGCCTGAGCAGAGAGATTTACACAGGAGAGTTTCCAACGGACGGCACTTCCGCATTCAGTTTTTGGGAGGAGGAGGAAACTTTTCACCCTCTACGCAAACCAGAACGACCCAGCGTTCCAACCAATTCAATGGAGAGGTCCACGGATTTCACCATACTATTGCTTATTATTTCTCTCTGGGGGTGTTAATGGGTACTTTGAGTATTTACCATTGATGTGCAAGTAACTAGGATCAATCTGAGGCCACAATGGTATCTCTGCAGTGAATTGTTTAGCGGTAAATCTACTTTGTATCAGGCCATGCATGGTAGTTTTAGCTGCTTACGTCAGCTTCAACAGCAAAATGTTGTGACATGACCACTTTAAGAGACCAGAAGCGTTATGTGTTTGCTCCATTGAAATGCGTTACAATGCTCTATCTTTGTGTTATTATACAATCTTTGGCTTGAGTACTTTCAGAACGTCTCTATGGTAAACTGTAACCACGTGAAATCACAAAACATGTACGTTCTGCAGCAGTTGAGGAAGTTTTTGCGCATTTACGCGTACACGAGCGACGTTGGCTCAAGCGCACCACTAATAAGACTATGCTCGAGATCAAGGATGAAGTCCAGCGGGCCGCAGAACAGACACACTTCTGCCAGCTACTATCTTATTAGGATGGAGACTACCTGCTGTCTCAATTAGCATGTGGAATCCCCAACAAGTGCAGATCCTAATGTCCTCATCCGTTGACCATCCGTTCACACATGGGGAACTTTGTTATTTCCATTATTATTTTTGGTTAATTCGGGATTATACATAGTTTCCATAATATTTTACTGTAAACGTAAAGGAAATGTGACAAATCTTAAACTCCAGGAATTATGTAAATAATGCAGACAGCATGTCCAATTTTATGTCGAAAGACTTACCACGCTACTCTGGATATGCAAATACACTTATTGTTTAGGTTGACATGAACATTTGCTTCTTATCTCATGTTAGAAGAGGGCTTTAGTAAACATTACAATCATTTTATAACTTTTTTATATTACTGTGTAGGCATAAACATGTATTTGTTTTTTCATCTTTGTTTCACCAGGGGGCTCCACTGAGACAAATATACTCTTTTTCAAGAGTTATCCTACCTTGTATGAAAGCAGAAGTCAGTAAAAACCTGTAAAAAAAAGGTTCTGAACAGAACCCTTGAGCAGCCACACAGCCATACAAAGATTGTTGATATTTGAACTCAACATCAAAACAAAAGCACCTCTCCCTTCAATGCCATATAGGGTGCTCCTTCAGAATCTCCATCCCCAACATTGAATGTACAACCAAGGCTAGGAACGTGTTTTGTGGTACGGTCTGCACCATTTTGTTTGTGTTATTATTTACGGAACCATGGCTGTGTAGAAACACCAGATTATTTTATCAGCACGCGCGCACACACACACACAGAATGGACAGCTAGCGGGCCGTGAATTGAGTTTGACATATAGAGTACTAACGGATATGAATCGCCAACCCCACCTTTAAAGCAGTTCGCAAAAGTGTTCTCTGGAATCTTCCCTGAATAAATATCTGTGTTGGATATAGATAGTTTGGACTTGTCCCTTTGTTAACATTTTCGTGTTTGGAGAGAAAAACATTCTCCTTCATTAAACAGTCTCTCAGTTTGACAACATCTGGTATACTGTAGTTAATGTTGAATTGTATATTCATGCGTTGGAAAACTCCAGTGCATGAATAATGCGTGATGCAATGCAATGCAAGTCATACCCAAGGAATGCATACTGTCCCAAGGAAAGCTCGTTATGCAAGTAAAGTACTCTCAGACCATGCTTGCTGAAGTTTGAAGCTATTCAACAGCCCAGACCAGAGGTGGTGCTATTGTGCCTCATCTGCATACAGGTGTAGACCACTGTGGCTTTTCACACTGCGTACTCTTAGAGCTAAACCTGGGCTAACTTGCCATGCCATGTTCTAACTGACAAAAACTCTATCGTTTACTCTAGCCCTGTTTTACATGGCACCTTTTAGCCCTGGGTTTGAACATGGCATGTTCCAATTGACATTTAATCCAGGTCCCTTAGCCCGGGGCTAACGCACCCTTAGCCCGGAACTAAAAACATAAAAATGCTTTTAGGCCCGGGCTAAGTGCAGTGTGACAAGCACTTTCGTAAATAAACTGGCAAACCTTACGTGACGTCACCCATAGGTTTTCTGAAGAATGGGGTTGAAACTCAACCTGTGACGTCGCCATCTTTGCAGTACCTTGCGCCGGGCTCCGGGCTATCCATAATAATGGGATAAAAGTATGCCTTAATATATTTTCAACACTGATGCGTTATATTACATATTCACCTGCCGTACCTTAACTCCACTTGTGTCATCATTCCTCTGGATTTTATTCAAGGATTTCCCTTCACTCTTCATCACTGCCTGTGTCGGCACTCCAGAGGCGATTCATCTAGCCTTAATACATACATTTATGTGAGTCTTATTGCCAATGCACGTACATATTTGATTTCTGATTGAAATGTGGGTTGTCTGACATTGATCTAAAGATATGGCATTTAACACAATGGCACGGTGAAAGAGTTAAGATAATATGCACCCAAAATAGTTGCAGTTGTAGGCTGTGATTGTCAACATGTGCTTATCAACAGCTAATATGAACAAATTACTCCAACTATTAAATATATTTTGAAAGGGCTAAAAATCTGTTTTAGGTGTATTATGAGAGATAGCAATCTAATCACATGCAGCAGCTGCAGAGTCACATGGTAAAGAACCTCACTTGGACAATAAAGGGCTCTCAACTCCAGAGCTTGTTATGCACTCAAATAAAACGAAGGCAAGCTTTAAAATGCTTTGCTAGAAATATCAAGTGTTGGCTCAAAGCCAAACAGAAGGGCACTCACCTTTAGCCAATCATCCCCTCAACTTAATGTAATATTTTCCTTCTGGGTGCTCAAGGGTTGAGAAAATGAACTCCACTAAAAATTTAAATACACTTAATATTGCAAAAAATTCCTGCATAATCTTTTCGTAAACTCTTAAAAGCCTAACAATGAACACAAATGGAAATTATATTAGTTACTGTACAGAGCATTGGTTGTAAGACTTTTGTGGTCTGGGCCACCATCTTTCACCTTTGGCGTGGCGTTATTTGCTACTGTGAAGGTGGCAGGGTGAAGCAGCAGGATATCTCATACCGTTCTCATACAGATAGCGAGCATGTCTTCTCTATACGTTTTATACATACTTCTCTGTACATGACTAATATGACATGGTGACAATTTATCCCTTAACCTGGTGAACCTATAGTGCTTGACCAACAACGCCTACTTTGTCAAACGACAGACCCCTCGTACCCTAGCTTGGTTACCAGACCCAATATTCACTTCTTGGTGAATATGGTATGGCCACGCTCCATTGGGAAGTGTTAACAGTCATTGCCTCTTACTAGACGTAAACCTGATTCATTTTGACCTGATTGATCTACTTGACTTTAACCAATTTGCGTTGCTACAACTGTTTTGAACACCTCATCTAGCTCTACCACCATTTAGAAACATGCTTGACTTCAACATCATCTCACTAACCCACTCTGATTGGTGCGCCAACAAGCGCTAACGTGAACAGGGTTTCCAGACTATAATCTAAACATATTGAGTGGAGAGCAGTAGTACAGCAGTAGTAGAACAGTAATAGAACAGTAATAGAGCAGTAATAGAGCAGTAGTAGAACAGTAATAGAGCAGTAATATAGCAGTAGTAGAACAGTAATAGAGCAGTAATATAGCAGTAGTAGAGCAGTAATAGAGCAGTAATAGAACAGTAGTAGAGCAGTAATAGAGCAGTAGTAGAGCAGTAATATAGCAGTAATAGAACAGTAGTAGAGCAGTAATATAGCAGTAGTAGAACAGTAGTAGAACAGTAGTAGAGCAGTAATAGAGCAGTAATAGAGCAGTAATAGAGCAGTCGCACGGAGGCTGACTTCTTCTCAGTCAGTCGACCACAGACTGGATCCTGTTGAACTCTGCTGCTTGGCGGGCATTTTGTTTAAAGGCAGGGTTAGTCTTTCTCGTGAACACTTGCTAACTTCCAGCTCAAAACAGTAGCACTCCGCAGCACCTCCCTTGCGCCGGCCATCGAAATGCATTGTGAAGCAAAACGGACGGCTTTGTTGATGTGAGTTGGTGTTCGCCACATTGTTTATGTTGCTGTTTACGGAGCCAGGGCCGTGGAGAAGTACCAAGTACCATAGAACGGTAAGCTAGCGAAATGCGAGGAGATATTTGGTGAATTTGGCAAAAAGTGTATTAGCTTACAATTGGCTTGCAATGGGTGACTATACCTTTAAGGGGGGAAAGCTGCTGTGCGTGGCTTACAAGCCAAGCATGGCTCCAAGCCATGTGTGCAGCTCAGCCCTAGGGTCTGCTCTGTCACGCATTAAAGGCATGGTTAGTCATTCTTGCTACCTTCGAGCTCAAATCAAAACAGTATCGCTCCACGGTCCTCCGCGGCGCCGCCTCACACATAGAAATGCATTGTGAAGCAAAGCGTGGTACTACGGCTTTGTTGATTTCAGCGGTGTTTGCTACTTTGTTTATGTTGCCATTTATGGAGCCAGGGCCGTGTAGAAGTATCAGATCATTTTTCCAACACGCACAGAGAACGTTGAGATAGCGAAATGCGACGAGATATTTACTGAATTTGACAAAAAGTGTATTAGCTTACATTTAGCTTGCAATAGGTGACTTTACCGCCGATTGAGGCGTATTTGCGACACACCAGTTTTAGTCAGACTGCAGCCGAGATAGCGTACAGTATGTATTCCCCCAATTCCGGTTTAGTTTGTGCATGTTCAGTGCATACATATGAACCTTTTGCCTGCACTAGTTTCTCCTAGGACCGGTCCAAGAGGAAAGTTATTTGATGATTTCTGTTTGTCGCTAATTTGAGACATCCGTCCAGAATGGCTAAATACAGCCGTAATGGCTGGAACCCAAGCCCACTTGGTGCACCTGTAATGGTGGCCAGCAGGTAGCTGTTTGGTGTTAATCCTCACTCTCCGACACCTCATAGGACGCTCTGGCGACGCAGGCCAGGGCCCATGGGTTTTTGGCCTGCCTTGTAGGAGCGTCCGCTCTCTGTGTGGGAGATCGGGGTTCGATTCCCCGAGGGGGACGGACGATCTCCGTCACACACCCGCCTGGGTCTTCAGCAGACGGCCAAGCCGAACTTGGTGCATCAAAATTGGCTTGGATTTTACCATGTGTCCCTAATTTGGATCATACCTAAAAAATAAATTTACTATATAAAACTTAATCTCAAATTAATTTAGCATCACCTTGAAAGCAAAAACACACAAAATACTTGTAAATATATTCAGGCATCAAAGGGTTAACCCCTTGATGCCTGCTGGCTCATTTGAAATGGCTGAAATGCCTCATCTGAAATGGCATCTATATTTCTGTCCAGAAGAGGGAACAGATTGGAACATCTTGGAACAGGTATTGAAAAAAAGTTGACAGAGGCTGTTGCTTTTTGCAACAACCCCTCCCTCCCCCACTTTGCAAATTCTCCAACACTGCATCGCTCTGTATTTATTTCAGATAAGCAGGACGCCAACTTTCCTTTGCAGTGCAGCAGGGATGTTTTCATGGGTGGGTGTTTTTTTTTCATTAGAAAGAGTTGGCCTCCATGCTCTGAAAGGTTATGGGATGCTCTTTGTACATTTGGAAATGCTGTCATGTTTGGCTTTCAGCAGACCTTTTTAGTTTTTAGCCTTGGCCACAGCATTGTAACAGCTAAACGCCTTTCACATGCATTCGCTTCATTCGGTTGCTTGTACCAAGGGAACCAGAATGTTCCTTGGTAAACGTCTTCAGTAGAAGGCTTCAAACCAAACTGATATTTTCACTTTTCATTACACCATTACTATTATTTTTTTGTCATTTGGACATTTGAAGGACATCAATTCAAATGCATTTATACATTTTAAAACAACTTGTGTGGAAGTTCCTAAAATGTCAATAAAATATTTAATTCATTTTTAAATATTGTGTTTGACACAATGGTTCTTGTAGTGAATTCTTCTGTGAATCTTAGTTTAATTCCACACTTTAGAGGGGACAGGATGCTTACTGCAGCGAGAAAAGTGCTAGTTTTACAGAATTCCCACTGCTCATGGAATCTTTGGAATGTCGTGGAATTTTATAAAGTCTATTCCAGACAGGGAAAGTCAGGGAATTCACCAATTTCTTTGGGTCAAATCATAGAATATCAGGAACATTTGTTTGCACCATATCTCCATTTTAGTTGCCATTTATCAAAATGTTACTGGACGTGGTATTACATTTTGAGAAATTTCAACAAAACTATTGGTCCAAATGTTTACATGAGTAGTATACATAAAATGAACACATTTTTCAGTTTGTTCACTTTTGAGTAGGATCTATTTTTAAAGTGCAAGGATAACCTTTTACTTTTAAATAGCAATGCTCTGGATTCTGAGACATATTTTCCATCAACAGTGAGACACAAAGTTTGATCACTATGTTCCATCAGCCATTGTTCATTATGTTGGAAGATAATTTCTGTCTTTGCTCCAGAGAGGAACCTGCCAGTCAGGTGGATTTAATAAAGGATGCGTGTCATAGTGGGCAATTGTACTAATACCGTACTCTATGACCATTGTTAGTGCAGAATATGAATTCTCCTATCCTTGGGACGGTTGTATTAGGTATAATGTGCGTTATATTTCCAGCTGTCAATGTATTTAATAACCTTCCCTGCTATGATGTGGATTGTCATTAGGAAAGTCTATTGAAACTGTTCCAATAATATTTCTTTCTGCATGCACCAAGGTTAAAGAAAGACACCCTTATCAGAAAGACAGTGGGTAGAATCCTTAACAGGAAATCCCCAAAATGGAGAAAATATGGTTAGTTTCTAAGTAGGACCCCTTAGCAAGGAAATCCAGATGGTAGTGGTGTATAATTGTATTGGCCCCAGCAGACTATGGGATCCTCGCCCAAATGTAAACGGATGTGACTAAAAGAAGCATATGCTGTCAAGGATCAAATCAAATCAAAATAAAATCAAAATGTATTCATAAAGCACTTAAAAAATTTAACGATCTAAGCGCTTGGTCTAAAGCACAAGGTGCAAATTGGATTTAGGGCGTGTCCAAATCCACGTTTGCTATTTTAATGGCAGAAAAACGGTCAGAACGCCGGGCGCATGGTTCAAAATGGTTGGACTCACGTCATTATTCATGGGTGTGTTTTGGGCGTAAGAAACGATTAACCAATCCAAGTGTAATCTCCCATTCCCTTTAAAAAGAGAGTCGCCCTTGCATCATAGGTGCACATAGGATTTATATTATACCTGCGGGTTTGTGAAAGCGCTGGAGCAGACCATCTCGGTAATAGCGAAATTCCTAAATTATGTTTATGCAGGTTACACACTAATAATATTTCACATTGTACTCTATTCATTTTTAATCCTTTGCATATTTGTATCCTCCTTGCGTTGGTTGTAAGATTGGGCCCAATGTGTGTCAAAGTGTTGTATACTTAAAGTAAATAAAAGAAAATTAATACAAGTAAATTAAAATATAAAAAAGATACAATTTGTTATAATTTGGTATTATGTGTAAGAACCTTTCTAATGTTCCAAATGCTTCACTAAATACATATATGGTTTTAAATGCATTTACAAATGTTCTAATGCTCTAAAAGCTCTAATGAACAAAGGTAACCACTCCAGGATGATGTGTGGTTTGTCATGATTGCGATTGAAAAATAACTCTACTCCACTTACCCAGGTGATGCTAATTGATACGCCTGTTTCTTTCTTCTTTCTTTCCTGTTTCAAGACCTAAGCAAGAATCTGCATACACTGTTTTGTGTTGGAGTAATTATTCCTTGATCCTTCATCAAGCGAGGGTTTAGAGATGTCATCACATCTCTCTATGTCGTGTGATGGAGGCCAAATTAGCTTTTTGACTCAAGCTCATCAGATGCCAAAAAACGCAGTGCCTGGGATATAGCAAAATTGTATTCTCCTTAAAACACAATCACTTCCATCGGGAAATAGCTCACTATTTATAAACGTCATCAGTGCAAGACTAATGCCATTACACACCAATGTGCTTTAAGATTTGTTTTGCTCTCTGCAACATTGAAGTATCTGATGTTATGTCGATAGGTGGGAATGACATGTTCAGCATAGAATCATAAAGTAAACTAATATTCTCATATTACCCCATGAGAGACCTTGTTGCGTCATTAACACAGCTTCACTCGTCTTCGTGCATAGTTACCCACCTGTGGAAGACAAGTTATCAAACAGCATGGAGATACATACATAAATAGGACTTCAATGTGTGGTAATTATAGTCCAAAAAACGTATTCCTCACTGCGCTGCCGTCTATTGTGTTCCTAGAATACACTAATCTGACACGCTTTGAACTTTCAAAAAATACTTCTAGCAGTTTATTGGATGACCTGTCTGTCATTGTTGTTTTATTTTACACATTTTCGAGTGGCCTTTTAGTGTGTCCATCCTAAGGCACACCTGTACGATACTCATGCTGTCTGAACTGCATCTTGGACCTGTGAGGTGGATGGATCATCTCATAGGGAGAAGTGCTCACTAACATGGATTTAGACAGATATGTGCACAATATTTGAGAGAAATAGGCCTTTTGTGTCGATAGAGAAAGTATTAGATCTTTGAGTTCAGCTCGATGCTTATCTAAATACCGTATTCAGATTCGTCTCCACCCGTCTACATACATTGTACAGTAATTGTATTTATTTTGAGTCCGTGTACAATGTTAACTTTTATCGAGGTAAGAACGTTCTCTCCTACTAAAGTTCAGTGTAATTGCAAGTGCATGCCTTTATTTGAGCCGTTTACAATGCTCTGGTTGACCGGGACGGTTCCACTCATGGCGGACAGAGAGCAACAAACAGACGAGCCTTTCTTTCGATCGTGCGTTAAACTGGTAGTGAACCTGGGACTCCAACGAGAGAATGCCCCCCTCCGCCGCCTGGCCCTTCAAGCTGTGCATGAGTTAGAACTGTTAAAACGGGTCGTTACCCCGCCTTGGACGCAGCGGCGTTTCATTCGCCGGTCAGAAGGGCGGCGCTCTCACAAAATAATAGAGGGCACCTGGCCTGTCCATTCACTGCGTGCGCTTTCAGGGCTCGTTAGAAAGGATTTGCGACAGAATTCCGTGAATCAGTTTGGCAATGGACAGAAATCCCCATTAGGCGCTGGGAGGCTGTGATGACAGCAGGGACCTGCACAAAGGCTACGGAGGGGACAGCACATGCACCTGGCAGCGCCCAGCTGACATCCCTGGCACTCAGTCAAGGATTAGCATCCAATTTGCCTCTTTCTTCCAGGGCTCAAGTCTGTCCCAACAGCCTGGCACTTCAAAGTGCCAGATAAACAGGGGCCGATGGATGGTTGTTCTTCTACAGGGGTAGGCCAAATTAAGCTCTGCTTAAAATGGCAGGAATACAGAACAGAAAGGTGCTTTGATGTGTGTGTGCGCGCGTGCACGTGTGTGCGCGTGTGGGGACGGGTCAGGAAAGCCAGAAGGTCAGCTGTAAAGTAGACAGTAGGACTCGCTCTTGCCCCCCCATCCCCCGGTGGTTGAAACACACAACACTGGCCAATGCTGTATGCACCCGGTCGGTGTGTGAAGACGAGCGCAGCACACAGATAGAGTACAAGACGCGATAACAGATTACGTTATTTTAAAAGGTCAAGGTCAAATTATATGTTAGCAAAAATGAAATAAAAATTATGTAAATTGCTGTAAACAATGGGGGACGGGTGTGGGGGGTCTGCAATATATATTTTTCCCCCTCTCAATTCTATTCTAATTAAAAAATGTACCTTTATAAGTTCTTGTTTTTCTGATTGTGTAGCTTATCATTCCAGCCAGTAATACAATTTGCCCTTTTAAACCGTTTTACCTTTTACATTCTCTCTCTCCTGCCAAACACTCAGGAACCAGCCACAAGAACAGAGTTAAGACCCTTTCAGGCCTAGCAGAGAGCTAACTGCGTCAAGATCAACCTAATTGACAGGAGAGGTATTTTTACTGACTTCTCATTAAAACTGACATCTCATTGACCAGGTTTCCAATTCACTGGGAAGCTAACAACACAAACCTGGCTGTTTGCAGGTCTCGTAAATGTGTTTATAGGTACAGCAGGCTATGGTTACTGCAAAAAATAGTTCCATAGTTACGCAGATGACACGCAAATGTACATCGCCGGAACCAAATGATGCCACAGTTAGAACCTCCATTACTTTACCATAAATACATGGATAAGTAATAACTTCTTAAAGTTAAATGAAGATAAAACTGAAATCTTACTTGTCGATCAGATCTAAGTTTCACATTAACAAGATAATAAAAATATTATTAATCTACCTTAGCAAAGCAAAAGTGCGTTGATTTCTAAGTCAAAAGATGCAGAACAACTTATTCATGCCTTTATTGCAAGTCGACTAGACAATTGTAATTCACATTTCATAAGCCAACAAAAAAAAACAAAAAAACAGAAAAGACTTCAATTAATTCAAAACTCTGCAGCTAGGCTTTTAACTAGAACAAAGAGGAGAGAACACATTACTCCTGCAGCTACTTTGCCCTGGCTACCACTAACCTTTAGAATTGATTTTAAGGTGGTCCTCAATTACAAGGCCCTAAATGGGTTAGGACCAAGATGTATTACTAAATCTCTTGTGCCCTATGTGTCCTAGAGCACTGCGGTTATCTGAAACTGGTTTAATGAAGGCTCCCAATAAGAGCAAAAAGAAAATTGTAGATGCAGCATTTATTAACAATGCCCTAAAGCTATGTAACACAATGACAATACCCATAGATAGAGAAGCCACCTCCCTAAACACCTTGCTAAAAACTAATTATTATATACTAATATTTATTAAATGTGCACTCTTGCACTGCTTGACTGCTACTACACATTGAACATTTTTATATTTTTCTTTATTTAATACTTAATCTATTTGATCTAAACAATGTGTTTTGTGAGGAATAAAAGTGTTGCCTCACATTTGTTTGGTCCCTGTGAGAAATATTACTATTGTATCACGCTTTCAAATATTTTGGATCTAATAAAATGTCTGAGGAATAAATGTATTGCCTCAAATTTGTTCTCAGTGAGAAATAATCTTATGTCTAACGTTTGTAATTGTTAACGGGATATAGGAAATTCCCCTCCAGTGAATTATTATAGTTTTTTATCATGTATTGTTTGTAATACCCTGTATATTATTCCTTTTTTTGTATTATTGTTATATAGTCTCATATTACCATTTCATCTTGATTTTCTACAACCATAAAGCACTGAGCTGCAATCTTGCATGAAAAGTGCTACATAAATAATGTTTATTATTATTAAAAATAGAGTGAAATTAGTAAATGAAGCACTACACTAGCATTATGCCAGAAATGAGGTATAGCTTACAGACTTGTGACAATGCTAACAGCCAATGAACGTCTATATAGTGCTGACATGCATTAGAGTCTGTGCATCAGCACCAGTGGCTATTGTGACAGAGACCAACTGTACTGAATAGTACAAGGATGTAGTGACTGTTCTTAGAGAAAACTGAATATTTGTTTATCTTCATGTCCACCATCTTCACGCCCACTTCATTATTACGACGGAACTGTTATTTCAGAAATTTGATTAATATAAATCCATATTCTTATGTGATTCTTAGAGGACTCAAGTCAATCCTTTTTAACAAAATGATGTCTTCTAAACGTCCCAGAGCTCGCTAGTATAATTAGAGCCGTAGCAAAATACTGTGTTGATCACCTTAAAAGGCTGATACACAGTAGAATCCTTCAAATATTTGGACCTTAAGGCATAGCCGTCTATCTTTAATAAATAATTTGGGGATGACAGCTACATTTTGTTATAATTGTGTCAATACCAGAGCATGCCTTCCACTACATCACGCCTAGAATTAAACCAGTTTCTACCTGTTGCCCCTGAAAATGGTGTTCATTAAAGGCAGACAGAATTGGATAATAAACAATATCAAGTTGTAAAATGTTCATTGGTGTTTAGACGAGAGGAATTAACTTCATACTGCGATGACTTTGTCATTAACTAATGCTATAAGACCATTTAGAATACAACTCTTTCAACTATTTAGTCATTATACAAGTACAATTGGCCATTTGTTCACCACTAATACTTTATTTTGGTTTTTATGTCCTTTATTATACCAGGCAGGTCAGTTAAGAACCTATTCTTATTTACAATGACGGCCTGAATAGCGGCAAAACAAAAAAGTCTCCTGCAGGGAACGAATGTGGGGATAACAAAAAGAAAAATCACGAAAGACCATCAATAAAGCACTACTAGCAAGCACCCACGTACCACGGGCACAACATGTACTATATGTAACAACAAACAGAAGCCATAAAAACATGGCACAAACAACACAGAATGCCAAGAAGACACAGATGACAATACAGTCTGCTCGGCGTTCAGCGTGGACGCGCCGTACTGTTTGACGGGAGCCCACACAGCGGGTGGCCTCTGTGACACGACAGGCCACCACGCGACACGTGAGTCACCCCAGTGAAACGTTGTCTTGGTATGCTATTACACTTGTTGTCAAATTCTGTGAAAAGCTCCTCGAGGTCCCCTAGCTCCCGGTTCTGTGTGCGCGTGCTGAAAAAACAATCTGGTACTTCTACACAGCCCTGGCTCTGTGTATGGGTAACACAAAGTGGTGCAGACCACACACAATAACACTATCCTAGCCCTCTCCATGTTTCTCCAATGTTTCTGAGGGAGCACCGTGTGGCATTCAAGGGAGAGGTGGTTTTGTTTTGATCGAGCTTGAGGAGGCATTTACAAGGTTCAGAGCATATAGTTCTAATATTAAGAGTGGCCCAGGTCACAAACCATGCCCAACCAGGTTATGTCGTGAGATGTTGGCGTTGTCTTGATCATGTTTGTCCAGGCTTCAGGCCTTAAATGATGTCTGTGGCATGCGTGATGTGAGCATGCAAATGATAAAAGGTGTGTTAAGAGCTTCAGAACCATTCAGAAAACAATTCTGACATATTGTTTGAAAGCCATGGCTTTATGGCAAGCCGTCAAACATTGATTTAAGACATGTCTATTTATTAGATACTAGTATCTCTTCTTTGTACGTTTCTCACGCTCATATTGAAGTCCTTCTTTGGTCAGACAAGTTCAAATATTCTCCAGAAAGACTGTATCTTTAAAGTCTTTAAAGCACTCAAGTCTCACCGACCGGAGAAAGGAACACCTGTTGTGTCCATTATGCAATTCACACACACACTCTCCCTTGCTCTCCCTCTGTAGTAGTTGTTTGGAAGTGCTTCAGGACTTTGTTCTTGACCTGGAACATGTCAAGCAGCTCCAGTACATCAGACATGCTAGTCAGACACACTGCAGTGGTGCGCTCATACTGTATGTTGACCCTGACATTATATTGTGAAATATTGCCATTTGTTTTTAGATGCATCACTGTTTAGGGATCGTGGTCAGGTGACGCCATTGATTATCACATAATTGTGTGCCCGCTCTTATTCATGAGAACTGAAATCAACCAAATGGCCCCGGTCGACATGTTGACTGTCGCTCAAATTCGATGTTTGGCTTAAAATATATTTTAATTTAATTTTCTATGCATATTATGCAAACAAGGCCATTAATGGTGTTGTATTTCATGTCGACAGTGACTTTTTCTGGATATTATTGAGTCGAGGAGCAAAACACAAACACACAGTCAGAGGACCTGCAATGAAAAGTTGTTGAACTGTATAAGGAAGATAAAATGTTGAAATGCCAGTGTTCACACACTAATAAAGAAATTTAAATGACTAAATAAGCGCTTCTGTCGATAGCAACACATTTCAGCCACACATACCAGGGAAAGCGGTGGTCGCTCGGGATTCAAATAAATCCCCACAAGCACCTGAAAAAACAGGCTTCTCTGCTAGACAAAAGTGGCACAGATGCACAATAAGACGAGGTACTTGAACAAACACGGGATGTACGGTTGTGAAGCCGGAAATAAGCCGCTACTGCTCCACTACCAAAACACAGCCAACACTTCCATTATGCCAAACAACACCCTCAACCCTTCTGGAACATATATATTAATATATAATAAGAGAAAAAGTGGGTGGGTTCAACCTGCCGCTTTCCACCGCGGTGGGCGCAGCTATTGCTGCTGGTGATGTGAATGCCCCTTTACATCATGTGACATAGTACTAATAGGCTGAGACTATTAGTGGCAGGGTGACTGATGTGGAGCAGCCACTGCTGAAGTCAACAGGGTGTTATTCACACAGCATCTCATCAGGAGACTGCTCTCACCTGTCATTTAGCAGGAACCAGGGACTGAATCCTAGCGTGACGCTTTGAGAGGATGGATGGTGAACCAAAGCCTGCACATTACGCCCAACTCGCAGGATAATCCAAGGCCAGAACACATCGAAATATTTTCATGAGTAATAAAGTATCGTCAGTGACTTCAATGGAAATAAAAGACAAAACAAAACGTGCTGTGTGATTAATATCTGAAAACTTTATTTGCCCAGGGCTAGGAAATGTAATCACAAAGACATTGTGCAAAGAAAGCAGTTTCACACTTTAACTGGTGGGCATATATAACAAAAGGGGGAAAAAATATAAAGTGGTACACTATGAAGATAGCACATGGAGCATATAACGTATACAAAGAGTATTCTTGAAATTAGACAATTCACATGCAAAGCAATGTACTGTAACATGTGACCTGTCTTTTTATATATATATATATATATATATATATATATATATATATAAATAAAAAACTGCACCCCCCATCCACAGAGCGTTTGTTCTTATCTCAGTTTCCCCATTCCCTGTTTGGCTATAATTATTTATGTGAACACTAAGTTACTGGGCACAGTTATGTGGAGGGGAGAAGGGTGCGGGATAGGGTGAATCCCGTAACCCCCAGCGTGAATACAACACAATTGACCGATCCCAAGCCCCGCCCCTTTTCGCTCTGTCCTTCAGTACCAGTTAAGATTATTCATTTTTTATCTGACACTCAACTGTCTGTATTCCTGTAATAGGCCGCTGTTTTGCCCAGCCTAGTTACAGTAACAAGGTTGGACAAGTAAAATGGGCGTGGCTTAGGATCGGTCACTTCAGTGGGCCGGGACGCTTGCTTATTGCGACGCTGCTCTGGTCTCCACGGCTCACACAATAAATCCGTTTGCTACATCTGTGCATAGCCCAAACATATCTGCGAGTGTACTTGACCAAAGAGAGAGAGAGAGAAAACAAGCTACATTTACTGCAATGTTCGATAATGGAAATTAAAAATGGATTGCCTGTTTTTTTTTCTTTGTTTTTTTTTATTGAGAATTGTGCTCAATAGAAACTGTCAAAAGGCCACTAAATCAATAAAACCAATCACTCTTCTCTACATTCGGAGATTGTCGAAATCTAACTACACATTGTTATGATTAAACACAGTGCACAACAGCTTTAGAAGAATGACGAAACAGGATTGCATGAAATACTGTACATAGCCATTCCACAGGAGTCTAGATCAAAAGGCTAGGATTACTGTAAGTCATAAGTTGCTTTTTATAATACCGTATGATGACCATTTCTGTTTTATAATTGATATTTTAAGTGCGTGCAAACAAATAAAATATTAGCTTCTACAACATATATTTCAAATAAATTTTTTAATTGAAAAAATATAGCGCAATAGATTTTTCCAAAATGGAACATACTGTATGCAGATACGTATTGCTCTAGCAGACCCTCCCCATTACCAGTGTAATTCAAGCAGGGGGGGGGGGAAGACTATACAATATGAGTTACGGACAGGTTGAGACAGACAGGAGAAAAAAAACACAAAAAAAAACACAATATGAAACTGAACCACTGATCAAGAGGAAATTGTCCTTTCTGATAAGTGCCGGGAATCATATTTCATCTCCTCTGTCATTCATCGTCGCTCTTGCTCCTCTCTGAATGATCCTGCAGGTTTGATGGTCAGAGAAAGAGAGAGGGGGCTTTTAATCATGTATTATTGACTGTGCCACTGACTGAAGTTGGTGTTGGTAATCTGTAATAGGATGAGACCCTGAGCTCACCATCGCAGTGGACACACAATAAGATGGCATGGGACATCTGAGATACGTGAATATGAAGCGGTTGTACAAAAAGTCAGCTAAATGTAATATATACTATTCACAGTAGACACACACAACATGTATTTATTTATTCACTCATTTCTGTACCTTTAAGTCTTATGAAATCATTGTTTTTATGTTGTGGAAATAAGTTTGCACATTCAGATACACAGTAGCAACCCAGAGGAGTGGAGATCCACAGCACGTTCTGCTTCAAAAGCCGTCTGCAGTTTGGTTCTCTTAAGCCCTGTGTCACGCCAGCATTCATTTCCAACTGATTCCAATGAGGACGCTGTAAATGAGGTTTCTAAAAAACACAAGCACTGTGGCGTGGGCGCTGAGTGCATTTTGTTTTGGTGCTCTCTCCACGCCAGGCGCAGAGGGATGTGCGTATTTTTGAGGTGATAATTGTTCAACTTTGTCACTGTCGACCGTTTGGTCGGCCATCCAATCCCACCTGAGGAGAGGCGGGACAAGTGTGGTGCCACACCGAGCAACTGTCACATCCTACGACAACAGTGAAGAAGTTGATAGCTGCCTGTAGCCTAAACCTAAACACAAACCTGCCTGTCTACTTGCAATTCTACTTGTAACAAAGCGAAAAAAAAGAAAAGAAATCCTGCGCCTCCTAAAGCGTTCCCTAGCAGAACACCTGGCGTTTTCAGCCTTGCTGTACAAGGAGCTATGTGCATTAATGCAGATGGAGGAATTAGTGCTCTGCCACGCAACCGGCAGCGACCCAGCTTGATCACCGCCCCTAAGTGGGAAACCTCCCGGTTCTCCTGATTAGCCTGATCTTGATTAGCCTAGAGAGTTTCTCTCGCTTTGAGGAGGTCCAGGACAAGGCGTCTGCCTACAGGGGATATGACCTGCTCTAATGTGCACCCCCATGGAGTTAAGTCTGTTATAAAAAACACTTAAAATATTGTTTGATTATCAACTACAATGAGGTAATTTATTCAAAGCAATTAAAAAGCATTTCATAACATAAACATTAATATAGCATTAAAAAACTATTTCCAATGTAAATATACAGAGTATAGTGGAGTAATGGTGCCCTGAGCGGAGAATGACATCAGACTCCCTTTGCTTGCGTTATAATCAGAGCTCCTCCGCTCTTCTTTGGTTTCACAGTCGCAAAAAAAAAAAAAAACTATTCCTTAAATTGTTAAAACGTTAATGCACAGACAAGAAGCTCAATCCATCACGTCAGACGCAGACGTTTATATAACTGTAAGCACCAAACTCACGCAAAATTGGATTTATATTGGCACATTCTGACATTTCGGCTTCAATAACTCGCACAGTGAAGAAAAATGGATGGAGATTCCCAATTGCTGAGACATTTTCTTTGAATGTGTGTTAAGAAAACACACACGGCTAACACGTGCGGTACCCCTCGTGGCTGCGCTAACCCCATCCGTCGATCAGTCAGCCTCCCACGAGCAGGTCTCCCACCTGTGGGTGTGAGGTCACACACCTCACACCCTGCACATGAGAAACGGCGGGACGAATGCCACACCTGAGCGACCGTCACATCCTACCTGCACACGACGACGACAACAATGGAGACGTTGAACGGCCCCCGTCCCTGTATGGCAAAACGAGCGCATCCTTCTGATCAAAACGTGTTGGGAACAGCGTCTGGGGAACGCCGATGTGTGGGAGCCCTGAACCAGCGCTCTGCTATTCTCCTGTGTCTGGGTGTGCAGAAGACACAGTAATTGCTGCTAAACGCCACTAACCCAGGAGCTCCTGCGCTAATGATGAAACATCACGCAGATATGTGCACCCCTCCCCCCCCTTCTCCCCAGGTATCATGAGCAGCCTGAATTGTAAAAGTGAGTGATCAATTACATATCACGGTATGTAGACATTTCTGGTTGGCAGCACTGCAGCCACTGCAAATAACGTGTTCACCAAAACGCATACTTAAACACTGTTGGTTGTCAAAGCCACACAGTCCTGTGCTTGACGTCATGTGACTATTGGTCTCAGATGAGTCTATCATGGCTCGGTAGACTAGAGCCAGATGTGCTGAATTACATGTATATTTCAGGGTCTGGTTAGTGCAAATGGTTCATTTTTTACAATGTTATTTATTATACATTCATAATGAAGTGATTTTTATTAAAAATACAAAAATGTTTTAATCACGATTATAATCTTATATTCTTTTACAGAATTTGGATTGGATAGTCTTCTCATGACGTTCTTTTAAAGAAAGCAATGTATTTCTAACCCGCCCGCAGGTTTTGGGGTACAGAGTTAAATAAATTGGTGATTTGGGGCAGATTAAGAAATGTACACAACCTTGATTGCATTACAGCTCCCTCAAGGCACAGAATTCCCACCCGTGTTTATGTTTGAAACACAAAAATGTATAGTATACCCCACCCATAACAGTCCTTTATTTTTTTAACCCATTAACAAACCACCCTTCAATTAAATTTGATGCCCCCACTAAAGCATTTTTATTTCATTACATGTGCCTATACATTTATAGTATTTACATTCTTTATATGGTTTATACTTTGTAGTGTTCATATTTTTTTTATGTGAATCTAGTATGCCGCAAACAACATCTTACTGTACCTGTACTGTGACAATAAAGATATCTATATATCCATCCATCCATCCACTGAATTGTAGGAGGAAGGGCACTAAAGTTTGATGGCGGAGCAGAGTTTTTTTTTTTCTCACACCTTTTAACACCTTTATAGTACGTGTCAAACTGAACACGCAGCGACGAGTTGCAGATGAAACTGATCTCCGTGGAGGGCACATTACCTCTGGGCTGCTCATCCCTAGATAACACTGTTTGCTGTTCCACTCAGCGACACTCCCGAGTGGAACCCGTGAACGTTTGGAAACCGGAGGAGAAGGCATTGCTGAATGATAAACGGTGCAGAGGCTTACACAGGGTTTCTGCGTGTTTAAGAGGTTATACGATTTTTTTCATGTACTGGTAAGGGATATGAAGGAATGTCTGATTACTTGCAAAGTAAATTCATTTAGTGAATGCAGGACATGATTGCAGACTATGTATGTTTCTATGAAATCATGAGAATGACATCACACTCCTCTTTGTTTTCATAGCCGGACCTCATGCAAGTTAGCACGTGTGTATGTGCATGCGTGTAGCCCACAAAGCATTTGTATTGGTGTCAGATGCTGGCGCTCTAGTCTGACATCTAGTGGCAGAACGTCATACGGAGTCACATTAAAGACCAGCTCAAGGATGACATCTAGTGGCAGAACGTCTTACGGAGTCACATTAAAGACCAGCTCAAGGATGACATCTACTGGCAGAACGTCATACGGAGTCACATTAAAGACCAGCTCAAGGATGACATCTAGTGGCAGAACGTCATACGGAGTCACATTAAAGACCAGCTCTAGTCTGACATCTATTGGCAGAACGTCATACGAAGCCACATTAAAGACCAGCTCAAGGATGAACAGAGGCCATTTCAGTCTCGCTAAACAGCAGGAAATTGAATAGCGTGCGTGTGTGTGTGTGCACGCGTGTGTGCGTGTGTGCACACGTGTGTGAGAGAAATGGACAGTGCGAATGGCCTTGTGTGTCAAGTGGTGGACAGGCCTTCTTTAAGGACCCTGATAATGCTCCTTACAGTTGCACCCCCCACTCCCCTCCCTCCACCTACATTGTCGTCCGGCTCGTCGTCTGTGTCGTCATCCTCGTCGTCGCTGACGACAGGCTTGGCCTTGGCGCGGCTCTGCCTCCTCTTGCCCTTGTCCGGGGTGCTGCGCTCCTCCCCCTTGGGCAGCCTGATCCTCACCCGCACTGCCTTGGCTGTGGACGAAGCACGGTCGTCAACGTGGGGCAACGTGGGGCGCGACTAGTGATATCGCTGCGGAGGAATTTCCCTTGCGGTGATTTAGTTTGGGCGCAATAGATATTCAAAAGTAAGCGATATTATCGCCATTGTTTTGTTTTGAGTAGGTCGATGAAAAAGATTTCGATGAAAACGTTTAAAATGCGTAAAATTTTGCAGTTAAAGGCACAGTTTATCCCTAATTAATTCTGCGATTAACACATTTTTACCTGGTCAAAATGTATCAATGTTTTCTGTTAGATGTTTTAAATGTTTGTATTTATTTGTTAATCGCAAATAATTACGTAAAGCGTGCGATTAATCGCAAGTACATTTTTTAAACCAATTTAAAGCCATAGTTTTGTTGGAGAGCTTCCGAAATAGTGTGGTTCCGGGGCAGTTATGCAAGACAAAGGGTCCCCAAGACCGGGGTTGAGAAACATTTGCTTGCAAACCCTTGCACGTGGGTTAGCAATACCGCGGTTTGCAATATTGCAGTTATTTTGCTTAGAAGAATCTCAAATTGCATTCATCCAAACTGCTGTTTTCTGCTGTGCAGTTTGAGTGACAGGAAATGAACTCCACATCGCTCTCCATGGGATGACAGGAAAGTAGATGTCACCCTCTGGTTGGGTGGAGAAGAATTTAAATAAGATTACATCTCTCTCTGTGGCTGTGTGTGTCTGTGTGAGACAGAGTTTCTTACCCTCAGCTTCTGACTCGTCCTCATCATCTTCATCAGTGTCCTCTTCACTCTCCTCCTCTCTGGCTATCTTCTGCCGGGCGCTCTTGAACACAGACTGAAGTACAATGGAGTCCTCGTATATCTGTAAAATAGACAGCGGCAAATGTGTTTATCTCATAATAATTATTATTATAATATTTATTTTTATCGTCATCATAATATTTTCTTTTTGTTGTGGTTGCAGTAATAACGTAGGTAACGTTTGTTAGTGGTGGGCCTATTCAGTAGCCTGTTACCATCCAGGGTTCGTGCAGAGCTGTTCCGCACCTACTGTTCAGTATGCTGCACGCAGAACCCTTGCATACAACCCCCGCCGTACTTGGACTGTTGCAATCCCCTTGGAACTGATTGTTCATAGTCCCCAAAGGAGATAAGCTTCCCCCTCTCTTACAGAACCGGCCGCAACTTTCCTCTTTTTGGTTTGAGAAACTGACTTTCTGATGAAGCCTTTTAGTTTCAATTCTGTCGGCACCCATTAAATCTGAGGAAGGAAATACTCTACCTCCTCTACTCTTTTATTTAGCTACAAAATCTCAACACCAAGTTTATCACCCGTACAGGTTGCTATAAAAACAATATACTGTACAGTACCAGTGTTTTGATCCCATTTATTGTGTTATGGGGGAAGCTTTGTCTTCTTCCAATACATAACCTTTCATTCATGTTTCATATCGGCAAGGAAAACGTTTCAATGGTTTCAATTGACCAACTAATACTAATAGCAGCAACAGGTTTATATTTAGTATAAGCACATATTCTATTAAGCTTTTTTCACAGGACCATCTAGTTCCATCTGAAACATCTGGTTTTGGGTAACCTACGCTAGAAACGTACTTACTTTAACCATCTGTCCATCACCAAGCAGCTGTATCACAATTATGACCAAGTTACTAGGAGTGGGATGGGCAAGGGACCTCAGTATAATATAATCACAATTCTATGCTCTGCAATTCAATACTGCAATTTCTTTGCCAGTCCAAAGAGCAAATTCTGAATAATACAGTAAAACCATGACTGTCAATAAAGTCTACTGTGTTCTGTTTTGGCGTCCTTTCTGCCAAAACAAAAAAACAAACAACGCCCCATCTATAGCACGGGAGCAATTACAGAATTGGAATATTCCCCAAATAGAAATAGAAAATCCACAAAACAAGCACAAACAAATGCAGTGTATTCGACCCCGGTCCCCAAGAGACGCTGACCTGCGATCCCTCCAGGTTGAAGGTCTGGGCGTTGTGACACAGCAGCATGACGTCCTTCTCCAGATCCCCCACATTCCTGTACTTGTGGCTCCTCACACGCTCCTAGGGAAGACCAGGCCACACCAGGAGACACCATCAGGAGACATGTCACTTGTCTAATTCTGAATGGAACTCTATGAGAGAGCATATTGGCAGTTGGAGCTACATGTCCCGCCCCTCCCCATAAAGAGCCAATCATCTGCTTTGTAACTGCCAAGCACGAAGCTATTTAACCAATTGTGTGGTTGCACTGACGCAAGCCAACTGTTGCGCATGTGTAGTACACGTATAAACTGTGGGGGGAGGAAACGGCTTTGTAAACCTTATTTTGGGGCACCAAACATTTAAAGTGGTTTTTAATCAGATATCAGTGATATTCAGTTTTTATGTCCCGGTGACCAATGAAAGGGCACAATAATGGTCCGGAGGCGTTTTCAAGATGGCTGCTGAGTGGTGAGACTTGCCTATTAGGACTTTGGCAACAAGGAGTAAATGCACGCATGCGTAAGTCTTGGGGTGTACTGTGTACTATAGTGCTCAAGAGGCTTTTCTGACAAGCTACGCTTTTACGAGTATTAGGTCATAAGGTGCATTTCTTTGTAAGCCAATACAATAGCTAATACCGGTGCGCTTCAGGGTACATAAAATAATGTGTAATTAACGTGCAGGCTGCAGCATCATCATACCTTTATCTTCTTGAAATCCACCGGCTTCCTGATCAGCTCATAATACTCTGGCAGCTCCTTCCGAGACGGTAACTGGACAAAGACCTCGCTGAGTTGTCTGCCTGACCTGTGAACGGGAAAGCCAAAACGATTGCTGAACTGCATCCAAATGCTCAAACTTCACCTTGTGGATATTCACCTTCCAAATTTGGTTACATATTAAAAGGTTGACTCGTTTGATTGTCATTGGTCGAACCCATCGCTACACCAAATGTGTTGTTTTGGCGTGACGCGCATGCCCTCTCGGGCCCAAGGAGCTCTCAGCGCGTACTCTTCTCTGCCTCTCTCCGAGGGCAGCTTGACCCCTTTCAGTTTCCTTGACAAGGGTCTGAGGAGTCTGTACCCATCAGACGTGCTCTTCCCGCTTGTCTTTTATTAGTCGGTTCGGTTCGCTCTCCTCTAGAAGCCACCCTGTGACGGTTTCCTCCACACAAGATTTAAATCTTAAACTCTATAGACTACTGGTGTGCCTTGTTTCATTCTTTCTCTTAAGGACATCTTGAAATGGTGTAATCTTGTAATACATTCAAGTACAAAACAAACAAATAATTAAAAGAATCTACAGTATATCATGGAAAACAAGCAGAAAGAGCCGAGATATAAAAGCAGTTTCAGAACAACCTCCAAAAGACCTTCTCCCACTGGCATGTACAGCACATGCCTAGGAATAGCCATGGCAAGCATATTGCACATCGTCGGGTGTTTCAGAGAAATGGCATCGGTGCCATTGTGCAGCTGTCATCTGCTATATCATTGAGAAGGCCTGATAGATACCATCATGTGCATTACTGTGTTTCTCTTATCACTTGCTGTTCCCATTCAATCACAATGAGCGGCGGGGCAAAACACACACGTGCCATCGTTCACACTTTATTCTGCGTTAGAACGTGAACGTGGTTTTATTATCGGGTGGCGTCACAGTACTGTACGTACCAAAGCAAACACATTACAACACATACCATTTCATCCCAGCCTGAAATGTGAAATGGATGATGTATATATTCAAAGTATATTGAAACAGTTTTTTGCTAAGTCCATCGACTGCTTAAGTTTTAATGGTGAAAAACCAAGCACTGTATTGTGGTTAAAACCCTAGTCATTGAATAACAAAATGATTGGAAAAGTAGTGCCGTGGGGAACTATGCTCTCTTGAACATTCAATATGAAAATACCTTCTTGTTCTTCTGCTCAAACTATTTTGTATGCAGGAAACACAGTAATGTGGATAATAATGTTTTTTTTCCCTCTGGTCTCAAGACACTTTCAATAAGTATTGATAGCCACAAACAAAGGTGCATTCTTTGCATACTCATAATCGTTAAAAGCTTGAAAGTTGTAAATATTTACACAATATTTATGCTTCACAGTTTCATTTGTGACCCATTAGCACTAGACTGTCTCATATTGCTGGTTTCATGCTTTATGCATTTGTTACACACAGTGGTTACAAAATAAGATTTTCAACTGTTTTTTTACCTCATTGTAGTGGAACTATGACCTTGCCACATGCAAGGTCATAGTTCCACAGTCCTACAACAATGAGGTTAACTAGTTCATTGGTGAACTGGCTTTTTTTTTATTAAAGTGCATAGCAGTTAGTGGTACAGTTTAGTAGCTTTTGAGGATAGAGAAACAGAGCATGGGCCGGAATGCAGGTTTAATCCTGGAATCAGCTTGGAAAATCAGTGTGAAAAGGCATTAAGTTTCCTTGACGCCAAAAAGATCAGTTTACAAAAAAGACAAAAAAATAAATATCCAAACGAGTGCAACAATCAGTGGCTTTGTGTTGCTTTTCTACTTGCATTTGTGTGCGCCGAATGTATGGAGCGAGATTCCTCTCAGCAGGTTGTTATGGCAACAGTGACCCAAGCGGTGGCTTTCATACAAGAGCCTGCGGTGAATTGAAATGTGAAAGCACGGCGGTTTGTAAATAGGCGCGTTTCCGCTAATGGCTCACCCTAAAGCAATCGGGCATGTGTGTGACATATTTGAAACGGCAACAATCTCATTCGCCATCTTTTATTATTTACACATTTGTGGAACATTGTCCCTTGATTGTCCCTCAGAAGCCGATGAGCCCAGACCACTACCTGGATAAACTGAAGATATTAGGCCGCATCAGTGTCTAGGTAGCACTCACTGGGAATAAGAATGCTCCTTCTAAATTGGCTCTATGAATTCTGCAGCTCAAGCCCATCTCACTGGGGTAAGCCACAGCTGAAGTCCATCCAAGCTCGGTTACTGAAAAGACTGAGGGCCAGAGCTATGTCTGAGATACTCTCAGAAGAACTGAGACAGAGACATATATATATATATAGAGAGAGAGAGACACAGAGACAGACAGACAGAGACGCAGAGAGCAACAGACAGACAGACAGACACAGTGTGGAATGAATCAAGATGAATTCTTGAGAGAGAGGGAGAGAGAGACGAGAAGGTAGGTAGAACAAACAAGAAGATAAGAATAATAGCAACAGATCATGATAACGTGGTCATAATTAGCCCACACGTTTCCCTACAGCATTTACAGTGCCTGATCCGTGAGCGTCAACACTCAAGAGCATCATTGTGTGCACATAACATGCCTGCCTACCTTGTTACTATGCACAATGTGTTTTTCCCATTCAGGTAATTACTAATAGAATTAGTAATTCATTAGAATTGCAAAAAGGCAGAGCTATTGAGACATTTACATGTTAAACAACTGAATTACATTAAATGAATTGGTGTCACTAATTACCCCCTGCACAGAAAATGAGCAATGAACCATTGTCCCCCCCCCCTCCAAAAAAAATGATGATACATTTTCTACTGCAGTTTCTCCTTTGTCAGGCCGATTCACGGGCAAAACAAGTTCTCAGCTGAAAGGTGTTTCCGAATTGATGTGTGATCATCATGTAAGAACATTTGATTTTTTTTTGCGGTTTTGTTTGTCGTCCTGGCAACAGAGTATATTACAATACTTTTTTATAACCAAAGTGTGATTCAGCAGAAAGTTCCTGCTTGTAGAGCTGCTTGAGCCAGACATCTGACATCGGGGGAGCCTACAGGTAAGGCTGCTCAATTATAAATAACGATTATTTTAAACAATATTGAGATTGCAATTATTTATCACGATTAGTCACGGTGTCCATTTCTACATACAGGCTAAATGCTCCTTACCCGTCTCTGTAGTTGATGACGGTGTCCACAATGGTGTGCATCTGCTTGGTGAGCTTGGGGGGGTTGGGGGAGAACTTCTCAGTGGGCGGCCGCCCCCGTCTCTTCTTGGCTTTGGCACTGCCGTCGTCCCGGTCGCGGTCCCGGTCCCTGTCGCGGTCCCGGTCCCTGTCGCGGTCCCTGCTGGAGGAGCCCTTGTCCAGGCGGCGCTTACGCTTACGCTTCTTCAGCCGGATCTCCTCTTCCATCTCCTCTAGGTTGCCGTCCTCGATAGCCTGCGTGGGAAAGAAGGGGGGTGGTTAAAAGGTCTAGTCAGCGATTGTTAAGTTACGCTTTGGGCTGTATGAGGTACCGCTAATTGCTAGGGCTGGCGAGGTGTATTAGGTAGCTAGCGGCTAGGGCTGGCGAAGTTTATTAGGTAGCTAGCGGCTAGGGCTGGCGAAGTTTATTAGGTAGCTAGCGGCTAGGGCTGGCGAAGTTTATTAGGTA